>ML211729.1:0-13477 GCA_004369055.1 Polyporus arcularius HHB13444
TGGCCGGCGCTCTCTCCGACCTCGACGTCTTTCCCTGCCAACCCCAAGACCCGCCTCAAAAATGGATGGAGATGAATCAGAGAAGCTTATGCTTCTTCCTCATTCCCTCTCTTCCTCATTCCCTCAGGGCTCAGGGCTCAGCGTTCGCCGCTAACGCGCTTAGCGGGCATTCCTCTGATGGCGCTTTCTTGAATTAGCTCACGCATCTCAGTTCAGGTCGGTGAGTGCATGCTCCTCTCAATGAAAGCTAACAAACTCTTGCTGCATGTGGCACTCGGACGTCTAGGGGATTTTGAAGTACGAACGCGGAGTGGTGCCCAGTAGGTGGGAGCGGGAATGCGAGGTAAGGCCTGGCTTACGGTGCATCAAGGACGCGGCGGGGCGCCCGTTCGCGACGAGTTTCTAGTGGGTAGAAGAGGTGGGCAAAGCGTCACCGCCAAGGTACGCGTTCTCAACTCGCGGGCTATAATATGTCTCGTCGACTCTCAGTGTCACCTCCTATCCCCGCCTCTCCCTCGCGCTGACCACGCGCTTTCTGCAGCCTCCAACGTACGTGAGTATGCTGTCCCCTGCTGCCGTCGGATGGAAGGCGATGACAAAGGTGGTTGTATACCCGCACCTGGGAATCCCATCTCCGCTCACAGCCCGAACATCGGCGTCAGTAGCTCTTCCTTGCACGATGGGCTGACAGACTTCTGACCACAGGTATCAATTCTATACGAAGACCGTACCCAGCGATACCCTCAATTTCAGTACGAGCCAGAGAGCGAATGAGTCAGGCCCGAGGCATCAGCCTCGCCATCGACAACTGCTTAGCGTAGTGGGGGAGCGATGTCGGGCATTCTTCGACGTAGCCCATACAATCTCCGTACGTGTTCCTCGCTTGTAGTCGAAGGGGGACGCTCAGTCCACTCGATATTCAGGGCCTCGTACTGTGCGTGTGACCGCCTACCAGGTGCGTGATTGCCAGCTGTCATCACAAGGGGTACCAACCTGGGAGGCAGACATACATCCGCTCAGGAGCGGGTAGACTGGTGCTCCAAACCGACCTCGACGTCCCAGCTCTCGCCGCTCAAGCACAGGAGCAGCACGAGAAATATCTAGCTGGCGGTCTGGTCGATGAAGACGAGCCCGAGCTGGAGGACGCTGAGCATGACTCGCAACTCCTCCCTGTCGCCACTGCCTCGACGGCATTCAGCTCGACCTGTTCGACAATCTCGCCCACCCCTGCAACTTCGACGACTGCCGGAGCCGCGACGTCCCCAGCACCTGAGGCAACACCTCCTTCCGCTGGACCTTCTAGACCGCCTGGCCGAAAGGCGAGGACCAAGGCGCACTCGAAGGTGCGAAAGCGGGATGGTCGGGTCCCACCTGGTTCGAATCCACGATTTTCGCCCTACGTGGGGCGCGCCCCGAAGGAACATGCGACGCAGAAGAAGAACCAAGCCGATCATGTACAGACAGCGTTCAGCTTCGCACCGTCTGTTGAGGATCGATCGAATCATGTCGCCAAGTCAGCTTTCGTAGGAAGGCGCATAGACGCTTCTGCTTATCCCACAGGACCGCAGACGAAAGATGAGGCGATTTCGTGGGGTTTGGATGAGGTAGATTGGGACGGCAAGTGAGCGCGCGTGTATTTGTCCCATGTTGTTGATGGCTGACTCTATGTCGCGTGAGGGAGGATTTGGTCATCGTGGATGCCGCAGGTCGAGCGATCGTATACCTTTCCCGCAAGTCCGCCAACATGGATCCGCTGCTTGCTCGTGTTGAGACCCAATTCGAGCGTGTTAGCAAGGCATATAACTTCAAGCCATCGCAGAGAAATCACAGGCGCGGCGACTTTGAGGCCGTACCCACGGGACCGAGTTACGGAGGAGGTCAGCAGGTAAGAGCTGTGACATCCGGGACTGTGCAGGATTTCTGATATGATACTTCAGCATGTTGGAAACCTCAAAGACACGCCCCACAACAGGGCAGTCATCGATGACTACCTCCTGAAGAACGAAGACGTGATCAATCTTGCAGGCTTTGTCGACTGTGAGCCTAGTCATGCTCATAAGTTATCTCTCCCTTCTCACGTTTGCCTTTGCATGTAATAGCTGTGTTTCAGAACGCTGCACACGAATTACATGCAGAGTACGGTCGTGTCCTTGAGTCCATTTGCGAGAGACATCCACACGTTCGTCGCAATTTTGTGAACAGTGTCTTCGCTGGAGTAACGTTCAACCTCGGACCTCGAGCATACACGGTTCCTCACACCGACCATCTCAACATTCCCACCGGCTGGTGCGCCGTCGTGGCCCTCGGTGACTTCAACCCGGACGAAGGAGGCCATCTCATCTTGTGGGACTTGAACCTCCTCATCCGATTTCCCCGCGGAGCTATCATCTTCCTCCCCTCTGCGCTGCTTGTCCACTCCAACACTATCGTCCCCGAAGGTCAACGTCGCTATTCACTCACACAGTACACAGCTGGAGGCCTCACCCGTTGGGTGGAGTGTGGGTTCAGGTCGCAGAAGGACTTTCTGGCGGGCGGCGGCCAGTTTACGCGCACTTCTCAGCAGCGTTGGGAGGAAGGTCTCAGCAGGTTTCCTACATGGTCTCAGTGGCAAGGCGAGTGACGCATGCTGGGATGGAATACCTTCCATATCAAGCCGACTCTCCTGTCTCACGAGTCTCGCTCGGTCTGTTCCAGCGTGTAGACCCCCCGCGACACTGGCAGGGTCTTGGACGGAGGAGCACAACGAGAGGTTATACCCCGTGCGAATCGTATGTGTTCCCGTATGTTAAGAGCTGTTTATATAGCTTCAGACGATCGATACAATTAGAACAGCGCAGAACACGTTAGCCACGATCACAACACAAAATAGGGAACCATCACTATTTGCACATATGAATTTCAGTTCTCTTCCGTTCTCATATGTTCGTATAGTTAGTATCTAGAACATATTTGCGCACGACAGAACATACACGCGTCGATATCCGCACCTCGACACCCTCCCGCCGTCCTGCCCCCCCAGCCCGTCCTCCGCGTGCGCGCGCATCCCGTCCTCCGCGTGTCCCGTCCTCCGTGTCCGCGCGCGTGTCGGCTTCCGCGTCCGCGTGTCTCGCGTCCGTTGTGCCGCCTGTCCCGCGCCAAGAAGTTCGTCATAGCAAGAACATAGTCCAGCCCGAAGAGAGTCCCGAGCCAAGTGCGAGTATTGTCGCCAAGAGTAAGTCGGTAGTCGCCAGAGACTCATGTGTCAAACGTCCAAATGCCTCTGCGCAATACCTGCAAGTCGTGACTGCGTCAGCAACAAGGCGCACTCAAAGAACTGGACGTACCTTAAGTCTGAGTTGCTACAGCATCGAGTGCGGACAGCGGCTTCATGTAAGCCTGTTCCATTATCGAGTCAGCGGCGAAATACAGAGCTCACGCGGGCACGTACCTTGCAGACTTCTCCTTGTACCAGATATCAAACTCTGCTTCAGTCCCAGCAGGGTTTTCGATGTGCCAGCGCCGCGCGCAAGTAGGTCTACATGCGCGGATTACTTCAGTACAATGCTCCTGTTACAACGGAGGAATTACTTCGGTTTGCAATTGCTGGGAGTTGGTGGCCATGGCTTGTTGGCCGTCTTCTTCGCCGGCATACCACGCTTCTTTCTCCTCCTGACTTCCTCCTGAGTCGTCCGATGACATGTGTGCTGCAGCGGGATCCGTGGACCTGATGGTATGTGCCGCATCCGAGGGCCATGCCGGGGCCGGCGGGCAGTCCTTGAAGATACCGCGACTGCAAATTCAGGATGATAAGCTCCCCGTAAAAACCGGCCTGTCTGCCTTACAGAGGGTTCCGCAGCTTCAGTGGGCGCGATGTTTGCATGACCGGTCATGCATCATGTACCGCAACTCGTGTAGGACGTGGTCAGCAAGCTGTACAGGCGAAACTATGACATTGGGCATATTCCCACTGAGTAGTTGAGTCAGGACTGTCATCGACCAACCCCGGAAGCTACGGCATCGAGCCAGGTAACTAGCAACGATTGACTGGCGGGGAGGGCTGCTATGTATGGGGCCACGGGGGTGTAGAGACCGGGATTACCACTGCCGGCTCCTTATGCGCACGGGCGTAACGTCTGTTTTCGAGGCTCTCTTCGACGGACGCATGGTGCCGTCAAACATAAGTACATAGCATCTAGTGCATGATTATCAGGCGACAGCTGCACTGGACTTTCGACTCACATATCGTGAACTTGTTTGATGATCAAGTACGGAACGATTTCAAGGAGTGCTGGCCCAAGCTATCTTATAGCGCATCGCACGTGGGTTGCTGGATGGTGAGTGACTGGGGCGACGCGGAGAGGGCGCAAGACGACACTGAGGTGGAAGACATGAGTTTGACATGCGTGAGTGTTCTGCTCGGTCGACCAGCGAGCGCTGCCACCGTCCGCAAGCGCGAGGGAGACAAGGCAGTAGAGGTGACGATGAGGGCGTCACGACTCATCGAAGGCAACAGCTTCTAACTTCTGTAGGGTTGTTTCCACTCATGCGGAGCGAGCTACGATATAAGGAACGGGATGAAACCATGATGAGCAACCATGAATATAAGGCGCACCTGTCAGCGTGTCCTAGATGTCCGAATCCCGTCCATCCCTCCTACTACCTGTCGGCTGGCACTTCATGAGCGCACTTGCATCACTTGATCCTGAAACTCAGAGAGGCGCTGGTAGGTGCGCCGTCGCCGCTATATAGCTGCAAGATAAACTTACCGCCATAGGAGGGAAATATCCTGAATAATATTGGACCTGTAGCAATGAGGCGAGCGTGCGAGGATATCTTGTCTTGCCTAGAGAGCGCAGTCGGGGGCCATGGATGTTCATGGTCACCGGCGGAGTCCGGGAACCGGACTACTCATCGAGACGTTGGGCTGTGTGTCAGAGGGTCGTCGTAAGCCGACTTGACGACGAAAGTCCAGACTCCAGGGCGCTGCAGGCGAATCGCATGGCCAAGGGAACGCAAGGAATACCGGGATGCACGCGCTTCAGCTGATAAGCAGAAATTTCACCGCTCACCTGTACGACACGCCCGTGAGACGACTTGGTCCATATCTGGACCCCATCCGCTCGCATGAGTAAATGTACGCGCATATAGTCACTTCAGTCTTAAAGCATGCCGAGCCAACCTGGAAGTGTGCGAGCAAAGAGATTGTCAGAGAGACAGTGCCGTATCAAAAGACTCGGCATACCATACATGACATGCATGACAGCTTGATGCAGCGCTCAACAGGCAGGGATTGGGGAATATTGGTGGTTGCGGACGAAGATTCGAACTCTTCGGACAACGCGTTCGGAGTTTTCCGAGCTGTGCCTCGCGACTCGCGCGCGCGGCTCAAGCGCGTCCGCTCTTAGTTCCTCCCTGCAGGATCCGTGTCGACACAGCTGCAATCCACCTGCGACAGTGTTCCTCCGCTCTATCCTGGTTGCACTTGCGGACCTGAAAATCATCTTTCGACATCATGCATCATGCCCCGCGTCATCCCCATTTCCACGCTTTTCACGCATACAACTACTGGTAATCATCCCTACATCCTGTGCATCTGTCCACGAAAAGCCATCATTCTGGTACCGTGTCGTGCGTGTCTGTCTGGAAGGAGAATCGCCAGCTCAACCAGGGGCCATACCCGCCGGTGGGTCTGCTATTCGCTCGGCGCGGCGCTATCCTTGGCAGACTCACGTCGCGTTGAATGAATTGCAGAAGTGATTGTAGCAGCTGAGCTACACATTACCGGTGCATGTAATGCTCGCACATATCCCGACCGGTGAAGCTGCTCAGTGTCGTGCAGCGTTCTCAAGGCTCGAGTGTATGCTACCAAGCATGGTGAGTGTGCCGTCAGTATCCTGTATTGATCCTGTATCTACAACTTCAAGCTGTCTCCCAAGCTCCAAAGCACCTCGTAATGTCCTCTTGAGTCTCGTGTTTGGTGTGCCTCGTCCCTCTGATACGTTCAATGACTTTGCTAACGCCATGCCTCGACAGTTACTGGAGCATCCTCGGGCATTGGCCCAGTCACGGTCCGGGATGTCCTAGCCATAGGAGAATGGATCACCGCCACAACACGGCTCCTCCTCAGGCCTCCCTCGCTGCGGCGCAACCGTCTCAGCTGCTCGTCATCAATTACGACCCTGGAGACGCATCCCACCCCAGCTCATCGATGCATCGCTCATCTCACAAGCTCAAGTTACGTTGCACTTTGGCCGCCTCGACGTCGTGATGAACCACGCCGGGTACGCGTTGAGCGGTGTCGTCGAAGGCGTCAGCGCTTTGATTGAGGTCAAGTTCTGGGCTCCTGTCAAGATCAGCCGCGAAGCTGTGCGTTGGTTCAGGGAGAACAACTCTCCGACGCAAGGATATGGAGTCATGAAAATCTCATCGAGCCGCGGGTTCACCTCCAGCCCGATCCTCGCTTACTACTCCGCGAGCAAGTTCAATATGTCCCTGCCTCTCGATCTCGCGCTCACATGTTGCCCTGGAGATCTGATCTGACCGCCGCTGTCGAACAGCACTCCAAGGATTTTCGGAGAGTCTCCACAAGGGGATGGAACCGTCCTGGAACATCGAAGTCTTCGGGGTGCGCACCCGCTGGGCGAACGTCAATACGCTCGACCTGCCCTTTCTGCCCGCCTACGCCGACCCTGCGGCCCTCCCAACACGCTCCTACGAGATAATGAAGAACAACGTCTTCATCAACGACCCGAACAGAGGTGCGTGCGTCGATTTCACCAGCTATTTGCATCACTGACATATTCCTATTGTACTCAGGTGAGAGGGCACTCATCGCGATCTCGTAGGCGGCCCACCCGTCGCTACGCCTCTCACTTGGCGCGGACTCGTACTATGTGATACAGAGCAAGCTCGCTGCGATACAGAGGGAGCTGGACGAGTTGGAGGAACTCTAGTTGTCTGTCGTCGCGGATGACGCGGATCCACATTGCTTCGAAAAGGTCAACGCTACCGGTATAAAGGTCTAGTTGATGTGGAGCAAGTAGGATGCTCGGTTGGCATAAGTCCCATCGCATACAGGGTCGCTTCTGTCTCGCGGTGTGACGCGTGACGAGACGCGTTGGGAGACCGATTTGGGTATCTCGTCGTCCAGCTCTTGTCTTTGCTCACGATGCAATCGTCCGTTCACCTTTCCGACCTTTCCGTCCATTCTGCCCGTAAGATTATATACTGCGTCAAAGGAAGTTCAGGTCGCATCGCTGTGATTTAGGATAAAGCCGACCTGCAGCGGAGAATGAAAGTGAAAGGACTACATGAAGTCATATCGCGGCGACCAAGGGTACTCTGGAGAGGTTGACTGGTGAGTCCCAAGCCATTCACCGTGCCTCACATGCTATGATGCCACATGTACATATCACCTCGACGTCGGACCCCTGCTGAGCACGGTGTTGACTGTCGTTGACTCTCGTGCTCGGCGGTCGATCGACCGGGCCGAGTGATTCTTGAACAGTGTACACCGTCGTGACTCACCCCTTACAGACAGTCGTCCTACCGACAGCGAGGTTATCAAGACTCGCAGACGGGCACGCAAGTCGTCTGCGGGCTTCGGCACGACCCAGCTGCTCATCGGCGCCGAGGGCACCCTCCGGATGGTCACCGAAGGTAAGTCTCCTCGGTTCTCTCCAAGGTTGTTCGTCTGACGAACACGCACTAGTCACCATACGTGCAGCACCTCCACTCCCCAAAAGATTTGCTGTCGTACAGCCGTCAGCGAGATCTTCAACTTCGCTGTTGGCATACGTAAGTCGCTGTCCTCACCACGTCACTGGCATATCACCACCTAACCTCGCGCTCTCGCATGATACGTCGAACTTTGGGACGAGCAGTTCATTACAGCCACAAGGTTGAACGGCGGCCACCTTCCACGAATATGTCCGCCCCGTTCGCTACAGTCCAGCCCAAGATGGCCCGAGCGAGACAGCCTCCTCTCCAAGTTCCAGGGCCGACACCGCCCGCGAAACGGCAGAGATCGTGAACAGGATCGCGGGGACGTACGGCGGGACCGGGTGTACGCTCGGCAGTAGCCACAAGGATTCCGGGGTTCTCTGGCAGGACAGGAAGAACGCGCTGTGGTCGAGCGGTCATTCCTGGGACGCGCGCGTGGAGCACGGACGTTTGGTGACTGTTTTGTCCGCCATGAAAACGAGACAGGTAGCGTCTTTCCTTCCGGTCTACCGGATTTCGTCTATGGTGCGAAGGAACCTCGAGGCGCACGGCATCCCGTTCACACGATCGTCAGGCACGTCGGAGACGGTGCGTATATCCCTCTGCTCTCTACTTTCTCCTCGTCGCCCCGTCTGACATACCTCAAGAAACCTGTTTTTCAGTAGAGTGTAAATGTCATTCAGCCGTATTAGTCGTTATAAGGGCTTGTCGTGCCGCTTGTAGCTAGCGATTGCTGACCAGACACGCTAGGAGACTCGACCAAGGACACGACCTGGCGTTTGTCTCAAACCTCAAGAAGCTTCCACGCACGCTTTCTGCTCACTAACGACGAGGAGCGCGAGCACGCACGCGCAGTCGTCGGACGCATGATCTATCGTGCACTTTATGACGCGTTTCCGTGGACAATAATACCGTTTGGCTCGACAGTTGCAACAGCTTGAGAGGAGTTGCGAGAGTTTGCAACGTTTTGCAGCGAGTGGACGCGCCTTGCACCGCCTTGCAGCCGCGTTGCACCCATTTGCAGCAGCTTGCACTGCTTTGCACGTCAGAGTTCGACCTCATCGGTTTCCCACACAGGCAACCTGCAAGCGCCCTCTTCCGCCTACGTCGCGTGTTTGCAGCCTCTTGCACCCATTTGCGAGCGCAGACCCCTCAGCAGAACACATCATGGTCCATACCAGCGCTATGTGAGCCCATCATCCGTCTCTCTGAATTGCACTGATTTGGTACGCTTTGCAGAGTGGTTGTCCTCGTTTGCAACGTGCGGCGTCTCCCCACCCACCAGTGGCATCTGCACCCTCCCCGGGCTTTTGCAACGCTTTGCTCTCACATGCACGGCCGAACCAGCCCGCCATAGCCTTGGCATGAACGCCGCTGACGTCGTTCACCTCGCAACCCTTGACCCAGCGCGCTGAGGTCCGATCCGTCGGGTTTCGCGTCGGCCGACCCCGCCTGGCCCCCCACGACGTACGACCGACCCGATGCGTTGTATACCGTTGTACCCGCCAGTAAGTCTCGCCTCAGTAAGTCTCCCGTCATAAGTCTCCCATCCTAGTACTCACCAATATACTCACTTGAAGTCGTCATTTACCACAGCTATCTTCGCGTCTTGCACGCCGGCCCCTTCACCCGCACCCCCCCCCCTTGCGCACCGTCTGCATCCGCTCGCCCCCATACTTACTTACCCCTCGTACTCCTCACCCTCTTTTTTTTGGCCTATTATGCCGTCCCAGTATGACCTACACAACCGTGTCTTGTTCAACCAGTTGAACAACATACGGCAATCCTATTTGCACCTCCTTGACCGCGTCAATGTAGCTCTGCGGGCATACGTTGGAGACCCGACACGGCTCGCAGAGGTGAGGACGCTTGTGATGTCATTGTATGCCGCATCTGAGCAGGTGTGTACCGTCCATTCCTTCTCCTTCCCCACCACTGACACCTCTTAGCATCGGCATGTACTCCCCCCGGCCGAGTACCGCACTCTTCGCGACAACTTAGTTCACATGGTCTCCGACCTCGATGATGCACGTCACAAGTCCATGGATCCTCCGGAGCAGCCCCCCCTCCCCATCATAGAGACTGTTCATAGTGGCCACCGCGGTCGCCCGGCCAAGCCCATCGACCCCACCTTTCTGCGCCACGCGCTAGCTGTACGAGGACCCGCGCGAATCTCCAAAATACTCAAGTGTTCTGCCCGCCATGTTCGCCGGGAGGCACTCCGCCACGGTCTAGTACAACCTGCGCCTCCCGTCTTCCGACACGTAGACCACGCCGACGGCTCACGCTCTCGCATTCACACCACCCAGACCGCTCCGGTATCTACTCTAACTGATCCCGAGCTCGATGCCGTCCTGACGGAAGTGCTGACCGCGTATCCACGCATGGGCCATGTCATGTTGGTGGGAGCCTTGCGAGCTCGCGGACACCGCGTCCCGGAGAACCGCGTGCGCCGCGCGTGTGTGCGCATTCGAGGCGCCCCACCCGACTTCGCGCGACGCCGCATCATCCGCAAAAAATACAAGGTCCCGGGGCCTAACTCACTCGTTCATCACGACGGTCAACACGGTAGGTCTCGTCCATGCTGTAGTCACCCCGGTGTCTCATCGCTACTGCCAGGTCTTATCCGTTGGAAATTTGTCATCCACTGCTTCATTGACGGTTTCTCCCGCTACGTCACCGGCATACGCGTCCACACAAACAACCGAGCCCAGACCGTGTTAGATCTCTTTCTCGAGACTGTCGCACGTCACGGGTTGCCCAGCCGGGTGCGCGGGGATCACGGCACCGAGAACCTCCGTGTCGCGGCCTACATGGAAGAACAGCGCGGCACTAATCGTGGCTCGTACATCTGGGGAAGGTCAGTACTTCATCCGCCTGCACGCTCCCGGCCCGTTGCCTTACCCTTGCCCACCAGGAGCGTGCACAATACTCGCATCGAGAGATTGTGGTTTGATGTCACGATTGGCTTCGGCGGCAAGTGGAAGGCCTTCTTCCTCGAGCTGGAGCATCACGACGGCCTGGACGCTGACAACCCAGATCACATCTGGCTCGTACACCACCTCTTCCTTCATGCGATTAACGAGGACGCTCAAGAATGGTCGGGTATCTGGAACGCTCACAGTCTCCACATCCGAGGCGAGCAGACCGCTTCGCCTCACGAAATGTTTATGTTCGGCGTCGCCGAGCATGGCGCCCGCGGACTTTCCCATGTCATCCAGGCGCCCCCCGACGAACCTGTCGACGACATCGTCAACTACGGCGTTGACTGGGATGCCCTGCAGGATCCTGTGCTCATGCGTCATCACCGTGAACACAATCGCGGGATGGTCGAGGCAGCCCCGCCGCAAGACGTCCCGTTTCGCCTCTCTGAGGTCACCTGTGACCCACCCCGCTGCACTCTGTCCGTTGATGAAGTTACATTCCTAAATCGTCATCTCACCCACCACTTCGATCTCACCTCGCGCGACATGGTAGTCCGGCGCGAGCTGTGGCGGTCTGCCCTCGCTATTTGTAATCAGTGGTTTACACAGTAGGACTTCGCACCTGACGTAATCAATGTTTTGCTTGGTTTCAATGTCCCTCTTGACGAGACTGCGATGTCGGAGTCGCCCCCCACAACCAATATCCAAGCTATGAATTTCAGGTGTCCACCCGCTAACTAGCCATACCACGCCGCCCGCTGTCGGGGAGTCTCAGCCCCGCCGTGCCCACTCTTAGTCGACGTCTCTCTTCCACTCGGACCCCTCGGCCTGGAGTGTAGTTACATATTCTCGCCCAGAAGCGATCATAAATCGCCTTGCCCGGTCGCGTGCACGATACGATGTGATGAACTCCTTCCAGCGTCAAATCCAGATCTGAGGCTCAGAGTCGCCCATACTTAATAATGTATGCTGCGTTTTCCTTACCAACATGTGCGCCTGCGACCAACTCTCGGACGTCCACGCGGTTCTGGAGTCCCTCTCCTTCTGCACACACCTCGAGCCTGCGACACTCGTTCATCCCCCTTTCGGCAATTCCATGACTTGCGAGCGGTGGGATCGTGTGTACGAGCAACTCGCCAAGGAGGCGATCAAGTTCTACCTCACCGCACTCGGCCATCCCGACCACGAGTCCGCGCGCGCCCTGGTGGGTGATGAGGCTTTCGACCGCGACTCTATGGACCCGTTGGTGTGCGCCCCAGCAGCTGTTGTACTTCTGTTGCAACAGCGGCCGGTTGATAACCCGCGCACTATTGCAACAGAGACCGTCCGTTGAGTACAGCCACCTCAGCGCTCCGGAGAGCCCGCAGGCACTCCCGGTACCCCCCCTCGGCTCCTCGGCAGCCTTCCCAATAGGGCAGGTCACCCCAGAAAACACCAGCAGGCCCGGTAGCTCTCTTTATCCCCTCCATCTCGGGCTGACACCCAGCATATCTCCCAAATGGGGGGATGCAGGTGCATTACATAAGACACCTATACTCCTCAGGGTAAGTAAACTGGGAGTGTTAGTCAAGGTAAGTATATCAGCTGTAAGGAAAGTCGATAGGGCATTCAGTGTAAGTAATCTTGATAAGTAACGAAGTGTAACGTAGGTAAGTAATCTTGATCTAGTAGTTTGTAACCTTGGTAAGTAGTCAAGAGCTAGTCAAGGTAAATAGGCCAATAACATAGCTTGTAGTCGGCATCAGAAGACACTTCAAGTAATGTTTGAAGGTGATTTCTTGCATGGTGTTTGACAGGGACAAAGTGAAGCAGCATAGATAGTTGTATATATCATAATGGAAGTACATGGCATAGTACGAGAGCATTATAGACCTCCAGCCCTTCCTCAACGTGTCTTAGCGACGACGAGCTTTCTTGTTGGTAGTTGCTGAGGCAGACAACGATGACGAGGCTTTGGAAAGAACTCGTTTGCCACTGAAACTCATGTCAGTAACCGAAGGATACAGTCGGACAAGTACACATACCTCACAAGTCGAGCCATGTGGGAAATCACCCAGGCGACATCTTGAGCTGCCTCTGCCCAGTCAGCCTCTGTTGCAGGAGTTGCAGCCTCTCTCCACCACAGAAGAGCAAGCAGGACCATGAGCAGACCGTTCTGCCCAGGTCGAGACAGCTTGTCCCAGTGGTCCTGGACATCCATCGTCCGCGAAGGCCGCCCACGCGCATCGAGCTCCCTCCACTCAGGCTGCAACGCCGTCCACCACACCCACCAGGAGGATGCATACTGTTCCTCGTCGCCGATGGTAGGCCGCTCGTGATACTTCCGCCCTCACTGCAGCCAGTCTCTAACCGCAGGAGGTCGCCCTTGGGCACCTAAACCAGACGGCTATGCATAACGATCAGTAACAGTACGAAAACAGAGGAGGAAGCTATCACATACACTACTCTTCCACTGATATGCCCGCTCGAGTGTTGTCCACCAGCCGATTGCGCGACTGAAGTCTGGCCCATAGTCGCACTCCGTGAGTCTTGCATAGCTGTCCTTCACCCAGGCCGGCCAACCCCTTTTGACAATGGAGGGCTCAGGAATGCCGGTGTTGTCGACGCCGGATTGACCCTGCTCATTGTGGTCGCTCGTCGGGGGCTCGTCGCGCGGCTGCTCGTCGTGGTCGTTGCACGGCTGCTCGTCGTGCTCGTTGGTCGGGTGCTCGTCCTGCTCGCCCGTTGCCTGCTCGTCGCGCGGCTGCTCATCGTGCGCGTCGCGCGGCTGCTCATCGTCCGCGTCGCGGGGCTGCTCGTCGTGCTCGTCGCGGGGCTGCTCGTCGTGCGCGTCGCGGGGCTGCTCGTCGTGC
>ML211730.1:0-13409 GCA_004369055.1 Polyporus arcularius HHB13444
GGAGCGCATATGCCTCGAGCCACGATCGTCCCCATTAGGGCTTATCACATAGCTCATGGTCGATGAGTATCGGCCAGGCGCGCTAGGCAGGCCCGCCCCAGGGATGAAACCTTGGGCGTGCCGCGATAAATATTGCCTACTATTCACCGCGAGGAAATGCTATTTACGCACCTAGTGTGGGACTCAAAGCAGGCGGTGAGGTGGTGTACCGCAGAGGCCGTTACACCATCTCATCGCCCGCGTTTAATACCCACTAAAACCCCGCTGTCCGTGACCCATCTCGGTGGGAGGTGTTCCTTATCGTTGATAACTGGCAGCCATATCTGCTCCACTTCGTGTGGTTTAAGGGCTTTTTTCCCCAGTGTTCGCGCCCGTGCTGCCGTTCTACGGTCGAGGTTCAACCGGCCGTCCAACGTCGATACAAACCTGTTGGCGATCTCGTTTTCTGTAAATTCCTCTCCTTCCTTCTGTATGACTCTCTCGCATCGCATCTTCCATATGAAATGTGTGGTTTCTGTGCTTAATATGCACCATAGGTGTTCGGTTGCCGTCTTTCTACATCCCTTATCGGATTTGAAGACTGCACATGCCGCACCAAATGTATTTCCCCAGCATGGCTCTTTCCATTCCGCGCCTGTGAGCTCCCATAGGTTTTTCAGCAGTGCCCAGATTAGCTCCTGTCCTCTTGCTTTGCACTCGAAGAGGATGTGGGACATTGACTCTTGTTCACCACATATAGCACATATGGCCCTTGCCCGCATTTCATTTGACATGTTCGGCCTGAGCCAGTGTGTTCCGATCATATAGGCATCGTGTATCGCCATCCACATGAATTGCGATGCAGGTCTTGAGACATGTTTTGATCGGAGAGAAGACCATATCGTTGTGTCATGTGCTTTGATATCAAAACAGGCCTCGAGCCCGCTTACTATCCTGTCCATGTTGGCCATAGTCCTTGGTCGCGGGTCAGTACGCTTGTCCTCTAGAGCTCGTATTGCTCTGTAGGCCAATTTCTGGGTCATGCACTGCAGTTTTGCTCCTGTCACCATGAATGCTAGTGGGATGGAGAGGGGTAGGGGTTCTCCTTTCTCTTTCCCAGCACCGATGGCTGCCAGTTTGTCTGCTGCCTCGTTCCCAATATGGCCATTATGGCCTTTGACCCATCGGAAAAGGGTGTGTCCTTGCCTCATGCGCAGCCTTGCCGTCACTGTCTGTAGTAAAATTGCGTTCTTCTGCATTATGTAGCCTGTGTCTTCGTGCCTCTGTTGCCACTTTGTCAGTGCATCCATTGTAGTCTTGGAGTCTGTCTCCTGGATGACCCGCACATCCTTTGGGGCTGTCATAGTTGCTAGTAGCGTGGCTGTTATTTCTCCTGTCTGGTTAGATTGTTCAATGTTTTCCGGGAGACGGAAGCTTCGGTTGAGGGGGTGGTGTTCCTTAACAAATATGCCTGCCCCGGCTTTAGCGTCCCTCTCCCCGTTCTTGAAACATGATCCGTCTGTGGCCATGGTCATACATGCTCCGGTCTCGGCCAGTGTTGTCAGAGTGCAGTCCTCTTCTAGGTCTTCAGCATCCGTAAAAATCCTGAGGGCATGACCAATGTTCCCTTGCGTTGTGATTCGACGATTGAATGGGACGAGGTTCCTATCGAGGTGTTCCTCACTCAGTTTCTCCATTATCCTGTCTTCATCATCCTCCGATTGCCGTACTTGAGGATTCCATTTTCCTGGTAGTGTGCTTAGTAGTTCTTTTGCCCTTGTAGCACAGAGTGTTGGGTTTTTGCACCCTACTGCTTCCCTCAGCTGTGTACATCCTTGACATTTGCATGTTGCCTTGGGTTCATGGTCGGGGTGTTCTATCTGTCCTGCTAGCTTGACGAAGTCTCCCACAGTGATTACATGGTGTCTTTCTTGCATACAGCTCAGCAGTTTAGAGGGGACTGTTAATCGCCCCATCCTTGTGGGGTCAGCATGTGCATGGTCCCACATAGGCATCTTATTGAGGATTGCTCTAGAGAAAGCTAGCCCCTCCAGCCTCAGTCCATATTTCTTCGCAATGCTCATCATGGCCTGCAGTTGCGACGGTAGTCCTCTTGTCTTGGGTTTCCAGCGCTGAAGGAAGGGGTTTATACGTAGGTTACTGGTTCGCGGTCGGCAGTCTTTGGAGACATGTCGCGCATAGAGGTCGTCAGCTAGGAAGGCCCACGTTGGCCTATCTGCACTGAAGTCTAGGTATGACTTCAGCCACATCACATCTATTGCCTCGCTTCGGGCCCTGAGATCTATCAGGCCCAGTCCGCCCTGTTCAACGGGGAGGCATACATGTTTCATTGCTACTGGGGGGGTTGTTTTGTCCTCCCATAGGTAACTCCGGATTATTGCGTTCAGCCTTTGCATTATGATGTCCGGCATTCTCTGGACCCTGCTGAGGAATTGCGTAATGCCTCCTACAATCATCTGAGCTACATGTTTCTTCCCTTGTAGTGTGGCATGCCCTGTTTTCCACCTTGCAATGACTTGCAGTAGCGGCGGCCTCATCGCTACAATCTTTGTTAGGACAAGGGTCCATACGGCTGTCTGGTCGACATTATTGCCAAAGAAAGCACCCAGTATACGTACTGCCTCGCCGTCTTGTGCTACGTGTATCCCTTGCGGATAATTCTTCCAAGCACCAGTAGCCTTGTATGTCTCAGCCATTTCCTTCCTGTACTCTGGGTGGCCAATAGGAATGATCTCAGTCTTCCCAATGTTAAAACGCGCTTTTGCCGCTGAGCACCATGAGTCCAGGACTGCTTGCAGCGTGTTGAAGTTATCTCGACTTGATAGATATACCGTTGTATCATCCGCAAACAGGACAGCCTTTAGGACCTCGTTGCATTTTGGAATGCTAAAGCCTGTAAGGTGTGATTTCCTTATCATCGCCGACAGTGGCTCAATTGCCAGATCGAAGAGCAAGCAGGAGAGAGGGTCTCCTTGTCGGACTCCTCGGTATATGCGGTATGGCTTGCTCAGAATCCCATTTATCATCACTGATGTTGTTGCGTTCTTGTAAAGAGACTGCACAAGGTTGATAAATGTTTCCGGTATGCCGAACTGTTTCAGTACCCTCCAAAGATAGTCATGGGCGATTTTGTCGTAGGCTTTCTCCTGGTCCAGGGCAACTATCGCACCATTCTCACCTGCGGCTTCTGCCCAGCTCATCATCATTCTGGCCAGTTGGGTGTGATTATGTATCTTCCTTCCAGGCACGAAGCCTGCTTGTGCTCGGTGTATCAGGGTTGGTGCCGCATCTGCAAGCCGTACTGCGAGTGTTTTGCTTAGCAGCTTGTAGTCCGTGTTGAGGAGTGTGATTGGCCGATAGTTTACAATGCTGGTACGTTCACCCTTTTCCTTGTAGATCGGTGCCATCCATCCCCGTGCCAGCGGTACTCTAGCGTCAACTCCGTGTATTCTAGCATCCTCAAAAGCTGCTACGAGCAGCCTGACAATATCAAAGTCGGCCCGTTCCGGGAAGCGGGCGTCCTCTAGATGTCTAGCATGTAGTGCCTTCCACAGTTCGAAGGGGATTCCATCAATTCCTGGCGCTGTTCCATTTTTAGAGAACCGTAGTGAGAGTGCGCACTCCTCATATGAGATAGGGTGTCCCAGTTCCTCTTCCTGTTCCTTTGTTGTCTTGACATCAAGGCTTAGTAAGGCAGCTTTGATGTCTGCCTCCCTTACCTCCCCTGTCGTCGTGTCCGCACTGTCTTTCTGAATATTCATGTGGTGTGTACGTGCCATATCCGCCATCTTATGTGAGTCCGTCTCAAAGATTTTCCCCCCTGTCGCATCCATTTGCCCTTCCTTCTCGAATGAATTTATGATATCCCGTGGTGCGCTTTCTCGATGCAACTTCGACCAGTATTTTGTCGGTCTGTCACCTAGAAGGCGGTGGGTTGCTCTCGAGTTTTGCTGCTGTTGCTTGACGCGTTGTTGTTTGAGTTGGCGTATTTGCTTGGTTAGAGATGCAGCCTCAGAGAGTCTCATCGATTCACCCATGCTCTTGTCTGCCTTGACTTGCTTCAGGCGTCGCTCGCATTGCCTTATCTCAGCGATCAGCTTCGGTACCACCTCTTTTTCGCGGCCTCTGGCCATCCTCATCATATCGATCTTGAGTCTATGTAGAATAGTCTGCGGGTTGGAGCTTCCTGTACGTCCTCCAGTTGCTGTGAGTACACCTAGCTCATGTAGCGCTTCCATGCCTCTCTGCTTGATCTGCTTCGCCAGCTTCCTATCCTTGATCAGTTGGAGTGGGAATACTGGACGGCCGGGGCCGACAATTGGTGCGTTTTCAGCTGTGATTTGGACAGAGATGAGGCTGTGGTCAGTCTTTACCCCAGCCTCGCATATCCTCCATTCCCTCGCTCTATCGAAGATGGCGGGTGTGACATACATACGGTCAAGTCGGGAAAACACTGCTCCGTGTCCCGTTCCTCTATGGAAGGTGTAATCGCGGACTGATGGGTTAGTGAGTCTCCACCCGTCTGCCATCATCAGGCCCAGGCTCAGCTTAAGCTCATCGAGATCTATTATCGACTGGTCCGGTCCTTCCCCTATGGGGAGTCTATCTAATGTGTCTTCAACGTTGTTAAAGTCCCCGGCTATGAGGTGCGGCTTGGGGCATGCCGGGTGCGTCTCGTAGTATTCCCTAACTTGCCTAAAGAACATTTTGCGTTCCTCGACTCCGTCCGAGGTTGGAGCATATATACACAGTATGACCTTTATGTCCCCTCCTTGGCATGGGAGTGTGACCTGTATAGCTCTTCCTGGGATAATCTCTGTTGCAGTTGCATCAGACACTTTGACATATCTGGAGTTTAGGACTATTGCAACCCCCTCCTTCTGGGTAGGGGCCTCGGGGTGGGCAGAGTGGAAGATCTTTAGCTTCCTCGCGAACATCTTATGTATGCTCGCTTTGCGTTCCTCTGTAAGATGGGTTTCCTGTAGAAGTAGGACCCCTATCTTGTTATCAGCCATCATTCGATACGCCCGACCCCATTTGTTGTCCGGGTGGTCTCGTGTGAGATTCCCATAGCCATTTATGTTCAGCGATGCAATTGTTAGAGCAATCTTACGTGCTGTCTTCTCTTCGCGACAGTGATTTCGTTCGTTTGGTTCGGCCCTCACAGTGTGCCTCCCCGAACTGGCTTCTCTCTCCTCCTGCCCACTTGAAGGGCTGCCTCCGTTCACCCTTTCATTGCTTCTCCTCAATACATTTTGCCCTGTGCTGCCGTGGTCACTGAGGACGTCATCGGGGGAAGGCTGAGCACCACCAGGACTCCCTCCTCTGTCCTCCGTGAAGCGTTCAAAGCCATTACCGGTACGTTCGTCCATAGAGTGTATATGATGATTGTTGTGATTGTTCGTAGTTGCTCGTGTCGGCTAAGTTACAACCATGACCTTAGCCCTAGACGGTTTCATCCCTCCGTCCCGGGCGGTGTGTGCTCGGGTCTGGCGTGCAGCCGCCTCGCCTCGCTTTAGCTACTGCTCGGTCCACCGTCGCCTGAAAAGGCCAACCGTTGTGTGCGTCCGCCGCCTTCTAGATAGATTAGCGGTTTTGTCACCTACGGCAAGAACTTTCCTGTACCCTCAGGTCAGTGTATTGGGTTCTTGTCGGACACTGCGTTTTCGGAGTAGCGATCGCAGCCTGCTGCTTGCTCCGTCCGCCCTCCGGCAGTTGCATTCCACCCGGGGTGTCACGCCCGGCGCACAGTTTCACTCCTCCTCATCCTCGCTTTACTTGTTCTCACTCGTTCGTCTCTTCCCTTGTCGTCTCGCCTTTGCTCTTCGTCGTCGGGGTACAGTTCGGGGACTCTCGCCGCTCCGCTGCTTACTTATCTGTAGCACCCTGTTTCGCGCACACAGGTAGTCGGGTAGTCAGGTCCAGTCGTGCTATGCTGAGCTTCTCTCCGATCGCCGTTCCTCGCCGTGTATCGTTATCGACGAGTTCTGGATGGTGGTGCGTTTAGTCTAGGTCGTTTGCTCTGGATTTGTGTCTCGATCGATGCTCATGCGCTTCCTGGACAGCCACCGGCGCCTGGATTTTCCGCGGCGCCTGTCGTGGCGCTAGGGTTTCCAACATGATCGACTACAACATTGCCACCACATCTAGCATCGCTGGAGTTCAACGTTGGGTTCGTCCGTCGCCCCTGCGTTGGTATCTTTCGGTTCGTTCCCAACTAACTCATCGTGTCATCGTCCAGATCATCATCATCAGTCATACATGTCGTCAGATCATACAGAGGGCAATACTAGCGTCGTGCGTGTCGTCAAGTGCTCGTCTAGAACCTGCCTCCGCCTCTTCCGCGGCTGCCAAAGTCGCGGCCAAAGAATCTCTTGTCAGCCCACGGGACTCCTCCACGACCTCTCATCGACTGGTTCCCGTTCTGCGCCGTCCTTCCGTTCGAGCCTCCATGCACGCTCGTATGTCCGCCCCGTCCTCCGCGCATGCTCCTCGTTGCCGATCCATCTCTTCCTCGCTCCTGGCCCGGTCTGGTCTGGCGACCCAACTCTCCTCTTATCGCGCCTCCGCGTCCACGCCCTTGGGTTTGGTGGTTCCGCGCGCCCGGTCCGACGTACGTGTTCTCGCCTGCCTGCGGCCCATTCCATCCGGCCATCTGAACGAATGGGCATATGTGGTCCAGGTGGTCGATGCCGAGGCATCCCGAGCATGCTGTGACTCGCCGGGGGAAGGCCACGCTCACGTCGAAGTTCCCAAAGGTGAGTCTCCTCAGTTCTGCGACCCATTTGCGCCATGCCGTAACGCTCTGCGTCGGGGAATGCATGAAGACGTTCACAACAATGCTGTTGTTGTCTAGCCGGTATAGCGTAATTCTGAGCGTCGCCATGACGCGTCGGAGAGCCTCCTTCACCGGAATGCCGGCGTACTCCGGGTTCGACTGGAGCATGTCTTCGATGGGCGCCCGCACCGACGGCCGTTCCAGTGTCGACCTCACGATGCGCGTGATCTCGTCGATGTCGTCAGTTAGCAGGCCTTCCAATGCGAGGATCCAATCCGATATCTGGAGGCTGCGCCGAGCCGGGAAGAAAGTGATCTCCTTGTATGACCACACCCGCCTCCGCAGGATGAGCTCCATGCCCTCCGTCGAGAGTCCGACGATCGCCCATAAGTAGGGTCCCTTCCCGGTCCATCCTTCGGTGCGAAAGGGTGCCGTGACCGTGAAGTCGTTCTCACCTGTTACCAGGGTGATCTTCCTCCTGACCGCGTCAGCAGTCTCGCTGTTCGCGCCGTGGCTGAACACGTATCGCGGGTTGTACGTGTTGAGCAGGAGGACGTTCTTCTTAGCTTGGGTCCAGACGTCGCGCTGCCAGGCGCGTGCCATGCCCTCGAGAAAGTTTTCGGGGTCTTGCCGATACACGTAGGGATCGCCGAGCTGGGGAATCGGCGTCGGTGAATCGTCCACGAAGTCCTCGTCGTCCGAGCCACCTGCCTTGAGCGCTGCTGGGAGATTATCGTCCAAGTCGAGGGTTGCATGTGTCCTCGTGGCTGACATGACTACCTCGCCGCCACGGTCCCGGTCGTATAAGCTCGTCGAGCTCGCCCTGCTGCGGCCGTAGCTCATCTGCACATCCCCTTCTTGATCTGACTCATCGCGGAAGTACTCTCGTCCACGCGCATTGTCATGGTGCATGGCTCTTGACGAACGCGTCGCCCGTCCGCTTCCAGAACGTCTCGCGTCCTCATCCTGCCCATAGTTTCGAGACTTATCTGCCCTGAATCGCGGGGACCAGTCTCCGCCCTGTCCTTGCGCTGAGCGGCCGTCCCTGTGCGCATGTCCTCGTTCGCCTTCGTCGAAGGGGCTCCTGCCTCGCGCGCTCGCACTGGAAGCCTGGTCGCGTCCACGGCCACGAGTCGTCGTATCGTAGTAGCGCAGCTCGCCCTCCTCCTCCTCGTCCTCGTCGTCCGCGTCCTCGACCGTCGCCGCCCATCGCCTAGTCTCTTCGCGCGACCTCCTCGTGTATCTTCGCTCGTCTCCGAGCCCTTGCCTTTCCGCGTCGTCCTCCATGATGACTTGCAGCCTGCTTCTGCCAGTAGCAGTCACGCTCTGCGCCATTAGCTCCGTCGCGGCGCCCGTCGCTCTGCTCGCTCCTCTTCCTGGCGTTGGGCTTGGTTGCAGGAGCGGGCTCGTTGTCAAGATCGACGCGTCGTCGTCGTTCTTCTCGCCATCGCTTGACGGGTCGTCCACCGTCATCAGCGTTGTGCGCCGGCTCCTGTACCAGGATGCAGACCTCCAGCCGCTTGCGAACACGCTCGGTGCGCTCCGGGTGCTGTTCGTTACCGCGTGCGGCGTCGGGAAGCTTCCCGACATATTGTACTCGCCGGAGGGTGCCGCGTCGCTCGCTGTTGTCGAGGAGAGGGTAGATGGGGTTGCCGCTACAGTTGCGTTCTGCCTCCCAGCGTCCGGGGCGCAGCTCGTTGCCGGCCGAGTACCAGCCTGGCTGTCTGCCGTAGCCCACGGGTTGAAGTACACGTTCGCTCTCTCGTGAGTGTTCTTGGACGATCCCATCGTCCTCCTCCGAGACCTTGGGGTCGATCTCGACCTCGCCGAGAGTCTTCTCCTTGCGCCGACGCGGGCTGTCCTGCTTGGCGTCGGCGACGTCGAGTCCTGCCTCCTCCTCTTGTTCGTTCTCTCTTCCACGGCCTCTCGCGTCCTGGCCGTCCGTCCTCGCAGGTGCTCTCCCTGCGCGCCAGCCACTATGGCAGGTCCCAGCATACGCGCACCAGGCGCGATGTTCTCGCCGTTCAAGAGATGGTTTGGGTTTCCGAAGAGCAGTCCGGTTGCCGTGCTCGGCATTCCCATCAACGAGCTCGGGGTGGCTGCTGCGATGTTGTGGGTGCCAGTGGTGACGAGCGGCGTTGCCAGAGCAGACGGGAGGTTGCTATTGGTGATGAGCGGGGTTGGGAAGTGATGCCAGAAATCGTTCGTCGAATCAGCGTCGCCCGGCGCCGTACCTCCGAAGACGAAATCACTCTGCGTGAGCGCATCCAGGTTCCCGCGTACCGGCGCCGGCGAGTCGCTCGAGGAAGGGACGTAGATCGGGGAGCTGAGCGGGGTCGACATCGCCGCGACGTCCGCGTCGATCGCACGGTTCGTGTCGTGTACGATTTCCTCGTCGACATCTCTGTTTGCGTTCTGACGACTCCTCGTTTATTCCCAGCCTTGATCAAAGCCAGAAGAACTCACCATCGGGCCTATGAAGACGCATGGATTGATGAACATCGGCTGCGGGAGCTCGTCGAAGTCGTCGTCTCCCAGGCCCGCAAGCATCTGCGGGTCCTGGAGTGGGCGGAGGTTCGGGGATGAGGGAGGGTTGTTCACCTGAACCTCCTGCGCCGCTATGTTTCCCTCGTCGTCGCCTCCAGCACCGGCACCGGTGTTAGCGTGTGGCGCCTGCGTTGGGCCGCTGCTTATGGCACTCGTTCCGTTGGCCAGGCTTGGGAGGTTGTCTCCCGGCCGCTTCATACTGTTCGTAGGCGTCACGGGGGTCGGCGTACCTTCATCTTCCGTCGCCACCGGTATCTCGTCGTCGTCAGAGATGCTGATAGGGGTCGCTGCCACCAGGACGACCGGTGGGTTGGGGTGCACAGAGGTGAGCCCCGTCCCTGTTTTCTTGCCGCGCATACGGTTGGCGTTGTTGTTGAGAGTCGACATTGTAGCTGGGTCGCAGATGAGCAGAGAGTAGTTCGTTCGCAGGTTGTGGGGGAGAGCAACGATCTGCTTCCTTGCCAGCCAGCGCGACCCGCTATTTACCTCAAACTGTCGTCGTCGCGGCAGGCGATCGCCACCGCTCGTTATTCGTTAGGGCGATTACTCGCTCTATTTGGTCTCAGTCAAGATTATGGCCATCGTTCTCCTCTTGTGGTACGAGCACGTTCCTCGCGTACATTTGCCCACTGAAACGCGCGTATCCTCAGCTTCAAGTTTCGCTATTATCTAGTCCAAGTACCCTCTATTCGACGCCATCCCGAGGTATTGGGGCTGATAGACGTCAGTTAAGGTTAGGCGCCGGGAGACTTGTTCTCGAGATCGCGCGCATCGCGCGCATCTCAACTTGCATCTTACTCCTCCTGAACTGCGCTGCTTGCTTTGGGGCGCGCGTTCCTCCTCTGCGTGCCAGGGAGGGACCAATTGTACCGGTGAGTGTCATTATACGCTAGCGACTCTTGCGCATTGCCTGAGCATCGTAAAAGTTGGGCGTCAGCCCTCTGTCTGTCTTCTAGCATTCTGCCGCCCACGTTTGCCCGTCGCGAGGGTCGCTCGCCGCTTGGGTCTCGTTGCCAGTCCTGGGTTTACGTGGCTTTCTCACCCACGTTGGTCGCACCGCCATCTATCCAAGGTTTACTCCAGAACGCTTATCGGAGATTTCCATGAATTGCCCCAATCTGTTCATCTTAAGGTACGTTCTGTCTAGTCCTTCCTCGCTCAGTTCCGAGCGGCCGGTTCTGGGTCATGCTAACGTCCTCCCGTTCCATCCTACTAGAATATTCTGGACCTTCTTCCTGCCTCTCGGGATCCCCGGCCTGTCGCCTACGCTCTCGGCCATCTCCTCCTCCAAGAAGCCTTCTCCTGTGAGCGTCAGCCACGGCAGCGCGCACGTGGTGGCTCTACACTTCATCTCCTTCTTCGACGTCTTAACCACTGCGTCCGTGTATAGATCTCCTTCATGCGCCTCCTCCCTGGAACCCTCAAAGGCCTGCTCGTCGGCTCGTACCGTGGCCTCCGGTGCGTATGGGACTCTAAGCCGGATCTTCTTCACCTTGTTCATCGCGCACTCGTTGATCACCTCCAGGACTACCTTCCTGCCCTTCCATCCGGCCACTCCCGAGATCCTGCCGGTGATGTGCGCGTCGTACGCATCGTACTCGTCCGCGTCTGACCTCGGGTCGCAGTACCATCTCGGCGAGGTTGCCATGATGCGCACTCTCATGCCGACGCAGAGAGGTCTCTCCGGCACGATCGTGACCGTGAAGATGTGCGTTTTCTCGGCGTAGTTGTCGCCCTTCCGAAGTGGTGAGCCTTCGTACGCCGTCCATCTCGCATAGACAGTCGTCGTCGTCTCCCGGTTTCCTTCCTGTCTCCCGTCGTATCTTTTGTTCATTGCGTTCGTCGTATGGGTAGCGTGGAGTGGAGTGGTTGCGCGGGGGATTGGGGAGCGGTCTCGACGTATCGTCGCGGGGCTGGGCGGGGGTACTTCTGCCGGATCTCGGGTTTGTTAGCCATGTGCTACTTATATCAGGTGCCCGCGTTTATCCGTTGTGGCTCGCCTCTTCCATCTCGTGTGGCGTGAGTCGTTGTTGCCATGTGCTCTGCTATCTCGGTCCGTGTCACACACGCGCGCCGCTAGCCCTTTCGGGGTTCGTCTTGCCTGTGCTTTGTCATTGTCCACTGAGGTGGGCTTATCTCGTTGGCTCGCTCTACATTCCTTCGCCGACCGTCTCATGTATCTCCTCGCACCTCGCCATCGTCTCGTCACTCCTTGCGTCCGCCACAGAGCTCATGCTTTCGCTCCGCATCCCCAGATCCTGCAGCTCTTCTTCGTCCGTCCATTTCGCGTCGCTGTTGTCGCTTTCGCGTGTGCCAGACAGGCTCGCGACGATCATCCTCGCGTCCAGGAATTGCGACGACGGCCTCGCCGGCTCTTCTTCATCCCCTTGTACGTCCTCCCTCTTCCCCCTCGTTTCCTTGGGAGGCACCTCGTGCAGGCGAGGCTCATTCCTTCCCAGCCATGCCCAGATGAACTTGATGGCCCTAATCGGTTCCGTCCATCCAGCACTCTGTCCCATGACATCTCTCCTCTCCACGAGGAGGTGTCTCTCTCCTCCTCTCAGTCCTCCGCTTCCATCGATTCGTTGCACCACGAACTCCACCTCCTGCCTCTCCCATGTTCTCATCCACATCACTCTACACCAGGCGAGTTCCTCATACCCATAGCCGTCCTTCGTATACATCCTGATCCCCACTCCAGACTTAATCGGCTCCGTCGTGGGCTCGATCATTAGGAAGGTGCTGGGGTTCTGGCCGCGGCCGAGGCCCACCTGCTTTACTACAACACGTAGGGTTTTTGCAGGAGTGTTCGGGACCATGCTGGCAGTTGCGGGGTTGGGCGTAGGACGTCTGCACAGAGGCTGAGGGGGTTGCGGTGAAGTTATGCAGCCGAAGACTCCACCTGTGGCTTACTTATAGCTTGCTTCGTATGCCGTGTCCGTAATTCACTGGTGTACTTCTAAAGGGGTACCTTTCAAGCGAGGCATGCATTCATGGTTCTCTTGCTGCACTCGTGCTGTACGTCTTACGCTTTACGCTTTCCTCCTCCGGCAGTCACAGCCGGTCGTTGGCCGTCCTATCATCGTGCGCTGGCTGTTGTATTCCCGCTTCCTTCAGCTCCTTGCCCAGGACCAGCTTCCCATTCTCGACTTATCCACCGCTCAGCAGTTGTGTAGCTTCAGGCCCTCTCCTGGTACCCCAGCGTCGATATCTTATCAGATCACTTGTGTCTTGTTATCTCCGTGTGCCTTATCTAATCTGTTCGGGCATCTCCATTGATCTTGTCTTATCTTATTACACGCGGCATCGGCGTCTATCTGTTGCCACGTCGTCACCAGGCCGTCCTCCTCGACCTCCTCGTCCTGCTTAAGCTTGTCAGGACTCGCTGCGCTCGTAATGCTTATCGCATTGTTCGTATGCGGCGCTATGCCTTCCGACATCTCGCTTTCCAGCGTACTCCTTGGTCGGTGTGTGACCGATAAGGTCGGGCCTGAGGCCTCAGCCCTGAGGGCCTGCGCAGAACGCGCCATCCGCAATGGATTGTGGTTTAGAACCGACGGAACTTCCGGCATTCCGTCTCATACTACGTTCTTATGTCCGTAACAGATTGTATACACCCCGGTGTAGCCACTCCAGAGGCCATTGACCGTGGGAAAACGCGCCAACATGGCGGTTGAAGGAAGAGGAGTCCCCATCATCATCATCATCAGAGTGAAGCTTGCGAGAGGGGTCCGGTTCAATCCCGGACATGTCCATAAGGTGTAAAAGATATTCCTTTTTTGTCGTTCACTGTTTGCCAATACCGTACAGTATCAACTTCACGTTCCGCAAGTGAGTAGTGCGGGTACTGATGCGTACATCTCAGCTGGCGGTGCTCTGTCGGAATGGGTTTGGACGGGGGGGGGGGGGGACGTGAACTGAGTCACCGCAAGACATTCCGTCGCTGAGAGATCCGTCGCTGAGAGATACAGTATTATCTTATATATTCTAGTCAAGCACTTGCGCCCTTCCTGTACAGTGTACGCCTGCGGAGGTTTCTCCCTGGGATAAGTAGAGCTGTGTATGCCGTTCCGAAAGGCCAAAG
>ML211731.1:0-13401 GCA_004369055.1 Polyporus arcularius HHB13444
GCGCGATTGCTCACGCGATGAGCGCAAGAGGTGGTTGCGAGGATAAAGACTCACGAAATGCAGCGATTTGGACGATTGATGATACTTGGCGTCGCGTGAAGGTCGGTCGTGAAAGCTGACCTGCCTGCAGGCGAACAAAAGGTCGCGAGGAGGTTCTAAAGCTCGAAAGTCGGATGCTGGATGGTCAGCAATCCGCAGGATGTCTGTCCAGATGGAAGACGGAGGCAGGGTGCGGGGAGGACTCCGAAACAAAAAATCAGGCTCGCAGGGTGGGACCCCGGGACCACGTGGGACCGCGACGCCCGCTGACATCACCCCGGGCCCGCATACAGACAGTCATGGAAGATATGCGTAGTGTTCTACTGATGGTTACACATGGGACATACATGAACTACCACTGGCGTAGAAGGGCGACAGACGGCAGGTACCCGCGCAATGTTGTACGCACTGGTGACGCCACCCTGAATCCCCCCTTCGAGTGTACCACTCTTCTGGAGGTACAACTACAACCAGCGGTTCGAAGGTACATATCTCCTGAGGAGTAGTGAATCCGGGAGAATGTGCCAGTCGGAAGACCTCACCACTAGTCTCCATACCAGCCACGGACTGCTACTGTCTGCTCAAAAAGATCAGTTAGCTAACAACAACCGATAAGGGTGTGGTAAATAACTCACTTGTTTGTTGCTGGTCGGACAAATAAACGAGATGACCTGAGCCTCAGCTTCCACAGTCTGTGGAAAGGACGTGCTCCGAGTCGTCCCATAGTTTCGTAGTGATACTTAGTCGATGCAAGCCGTGCCATGTGAGTTGACCTTTTTGTCTGTGGAGCGCCTTGGCAGAGGGTTGAACCCGTACTGTAGATAGTGGATGCACTACGAAGTGGGAGCGAATCACCTCAGGTCTTGAAAAGGGATTCAGAATTGACGCGATGAAATAGTCCTGGACTTCTTCGCTGAATATCACCAAACCTCTGAAGCATCAGGTTAGGCTCTGAGGAGCACAGTACAGTAATCAGATTTCAGCAAGTGTCGGCCTGACAGGAGATTCAGGTTCACACTTAGCATTTCTCAAAGAGTTTTAGGGAGACCAGTGACCTTCCCCGCAGACACGAGCGCCCGGTGTGTCACGGCGAGACACGGTTCTCCATTGCAAACGGTATATGATGGCTACATATAGGTCGGTACAGATGAGTTTCGATCCGCTGACGTATAGTATGACCTTCAACTCACAAGACTTGCCACGTCCTCGTCGCCAGAGCCTTCAAGTTAATTCCGTACCACAGAGTCCAAGAGGGCCAGCATGAGGCACCAGCGAAAGGTCGGATGTAGACACATGTACTCCTCGAAAGCAATGCAACGCTGGCCTTCGTGGGGTCATGAAGCAAGGCAGTCAAGCAGGGTGGTGGTTGAGGGGCCCAGAGGTGCCGAGCAAAGGAAGAGCACGTCCGATAGTACTCATGAGATCTTGAGTGCGAAGGTGGAGAAGACTTGACGTTCACCATGCTGAGAGCAGGGGTCACAAGCTAATTATGACCCCGCGAAAAGTTCCACTTGGGAAGTCTTCATCGTCGTGACGGACCTGCACTGGATTATCGACACGTTGTACGCTGACTCCGCGATATCGCGCCATCCCCGTCGATAAACGAGCTGCCAGACTGAAATTCGAGCGTCGCGTAGCGTAGCAAGAAGTAGAAGGAAGTAGAGGTGACGACTTCGTTCGGGCCAGGTCGTAGGGCGTGAGGCAGAGACGTGCGCGACGCGAACATGAGACGTTGTTGGAACGATGGTCTTCCGCCGCGTCGGCGAGAGAGTGATGCAAGCGGGATGTCCGAAGCTGTAGCGGGACAAGCGTGTTGAAACCTAGAGGCTAGACGTTGAGGGATAGTGTAGCATGATCCTGATAGCGCTGCCGCTTCGCCCTGCAAGGCGGAGCTCTTCAGTCGCTGGACGGTAGGCATACGCCATGAGTGTGTAAGGCCGGCAAGGCGTATGTGGAATGTTGGTGCACGCGAGCTTGGAGGTGTTGTTGCGGGCACCGTCTGGCCCCAGGAGCAGGTATGGCCGTCCGACTGTCGTAGATGTGCCGATCAGCGGAGGATCCTTTCTTCGCGTCCCGTACGGAATCCAGTGCTCATCAGCGATCGCGGGTCGAGGAGACAACAATTGGGGCGATTCGTCCTGTCAGAGGTGGACGTCCAGTCCAATAACGCAACCTCTCCTGCTTACCGCTGAAAGCAGATGCGCGTGAGTGCAATCGTACAACCAGATACCGGGCGTAAGATACACCGAAGAGCGGACTCAACGTGTCCTCGTTGGCGTAAAACTCGAAGTCGCGCGACAGAAGTAGTCATGTTATCTTTCGATACACGCCAGTCCGCGTCGTGCCGACCACTCGACGTAGGGCGGGGCACGCCTGTACCACTAGCGGGCGATGAGATTCATGCACAACGTTGTGGAAGTGGGAGCAACAGGTCAAACGAGGCACGCACCGGTATCAAAGTGTATGCGGGCGTAGAGTCTAAGGAGACCGCGTCTTGTACCCTGCTTGTACGATATGGTCGGAGTATCCCAGTGTCACAATCGGCGTTTTGTCCATCGAAGCTTTCTTCAGTACGCCGATTATATGCGCATATATGCACACATTAGTGTATTGGGAGGGTTGACGGATCCAGACAAGCAGAAGAGCGGCGGGTGAGAATGAAAGGGAGAAACATACGACATTTCCTAGCATATACCCTCCCCCGTGCAATCCATGCACAACAAGGACTCCCCCAACGTTTCGGCTCATATATGCGCATGCACTGGCAGGGCCCATCATGCGCCTCCCGGTTTCGAAAGTGCGAGGACGACGAGTCGAGGACAGTCGGACTTGCGCCAGGCCGTGAGCGTGGGGGTCCGGCGAAGTCAGGAAGGGCAATTGCGAGAGGGAACATCGATGGTGGTGGTAGAGGGTTGGTAAGGCGACAGCGGCGAACCGATCGCGTACTTATATAGTCGAGAGTAAGCAGTCGCGTCGATTCGCCGTCGAAGAGCAACGTGAAAGCGCCGACCTTCGCGGTATACTTATAGTTCGACGCGTGACGTCACCGCGTTCAAGTCCGAATCCGGTCGAGGAGGGCCCTCCTTCCTCCCTTAGTCTCCTCTTCCAGCCTCTTCCTCTGTCACTATCAGTGTCAAACCCTATGCCCTAGAGCTGACTGAACGGTGAATATTAGTGCTCATCACGGACACCGCTGAGGCTCCTCCGGAGCTAGAAGATCAGTTCCCCACCCTATATATAACGTTAACATTCCACGTATGCAGCTCATTTCGTTTTCGAACGCGACGACTCACTGGCCTCATCAATGTACTAGACTGAGATTACCTCCAGGACGACGTCCTGCTAGCACAAACATTGCCGCGCATTAACGTAGCTGTGCAAATCGCACACCGGCGATCGCTATCCCTTCCCAAGCCGAAGTGCGGTTCCAGGACTAGCGCAAGCTTTCGCCATCATTATTCAACAATCCCCACCATGGAGCAAGCCGGACCAGAGAACGAGAATCGAGCCGCAACGCAGCAGCCGCTTGTGATGCAAATAGTTGTCCGCCGTGACCTCCTCGATGTTCGTCTGTTTCCTCGGACTAGATTTTTCTCTTGCTGACCGATTCTCAACGCATCTGGTGTGTCCTGACGGCTTTCTTCGACGCAGGCCGCAGGCTGGGGCGTCGGCCCTCTTATGGCACAAGTAGCTCACGCAACGTCTGCTGTGATCCTTCATGCGATATGTTTTGAAGTACTCTGCGACTGACGCGACTTGCACAGGTCCTTCACGAGACTCGCGAACGCCCCGACACGCAGACATATTTGCAAGACCTGAAGAATATGCGGAAGGTCAGATACTCCTGTGTCGTCCGGGGACATGCACATTCCATACTGACATGGGTGACCATCCGCAGGTCGTCATGCAGGTGCGCGCCGTGACCGCAGCCTGCCACCCGCTTCATTTACAAGCCTGACTGCCCTGCCAGACTACCGATCAAGCGAGCATCGAGAAACTTGCCAAGCTACTGGACACTTGCGATCCTCCAGTCCCATATCATCTTTGGATCGAGCAGCCAGAGAACACACCGACATGTCTCGCTCTCTCCCCCAACCGAAGAGAATCGAAGATCAAGAAGGCACTCGACAAGTCCAGTTGTAGGCTGTGGAAGGGTTAGATACTTGTGCTTGATGAAGGACACGTCCAGGATGTCCGCGCGGCATGCGACCCTCTTGGAGAGAACTTGAGAACTTTATTGATACATCACCAGTACAACATTGTCAGACAACGATCACTACCATGCTTGAACACCAGGACGGGAATCACCAGACCGCGTGCGATGGCGAAAGCAAACGGGGGATGGCAGACTAGTACATCTCGAGACTCATCCCATCATGAATCTCATAGTCCGCCAGGGTGATGTGGTCCTTGTATATCGTGTACCTACACGATCGAGCGCGACGTCAACCACCCACCGTGCGCACGACAGGATTATGACACATGAAGGAACGCACCATTTCTTCAGCTGGATCTTGGTGTGATCGGTACCGGTCTGTGCAGCAATGAGTCGCTTGAGGTCGCCGACGGTGTCCTCAGGGCTGCACTTCACGCGCACTGCGGGGTAGTCCGTTCGCTGATCAGAAGACATGATAACAACGAGCAGACGTGCTTCGCACCTTTGCGCCCGAGACGATCGTTAGCAATGACCTGTATTCCCCAGTGCGTTCAGCGTGTCGCAGGGGTTGGCCAACGGCGAAATGTGGCGAAAACGCGATGATGAGAGTCTGATGAGTATTAATCGGGACACGCGCGTCATACTCACTTACTTCAATGAGAGGCATCGTCCTGCAGACGTGAACGTGAGCAAGCGGAGAGCGGGAAGGTGGAAGTCTAAAGTCAAGGAGTATTCCGAGATACTGCGGCCCGAATATGGCTACTCAGGCGCCCGGGTGTGGCGACTCCGGCTAAGTACTCCGGCAGGGCGACATACTTCACATACTTCAAACTCAAACTGAACTGAGAAAATATCGTTCCTTACCCGCTGCTACTCGGACTCTCTGGTGGAGAATCGGTGGAGAATCGTTGAAGATACTTACCCAAAATTTGAGATCGTCTACCAACGCACAATGCACATGCCAGGCCGTGCATCGAATCGCGAGTACATCGTAGTGGATACAATCTGAATAGTTAACATGTCCCGTTTAGCTCAGTGGTAGAGCGCATCACTTGTACGAACATTGGTTCTGAAATGATGAGGTCAGTCGTTCAATCCGGCTAACGGGAATTTTTGACACCGCTCCTCAATTTTACGCCGGAGGCCGTAGTAATGCCCTGCGGGTAGGATGTAACGCGAACGTCGGATTCAAAATGCTTCTGCGCGTATGAGTTCCCTGTACTCTCCAATGACTATGCATAAGGCACGGCCCGACCAAGGAGGTAATTTGCGTGCTCCAGGAGTCTCCTCGTAGCCGTCCGTAACACCATTCCCGAAGAAGACATATCCGGGTATATAGCGATCGACAAAGCTGATTGCGGACTGAGCACGATAATCATGGACAAAAGAAAAGTCACGTACCTCGCCACCTGTTCGTCGGACATGCCTCTCCCACCATTACGCGCTTTCATGTGGTGCTCTTGCTGGAGCCTCCACTTGTAGATGAAATCATACGGATGGTCATCCGGAGGCCTGATCTGCGGCGCACCTGGGGTTCAGCGTACGAGCACCACATACAACACCAGGGATGGGAAACGTACCTGGACAAATGTATCAAACAGGTCCCACCAAGCGATGTAGTCCTTGAGGCGTTCGTTGATGTCGAGGACATCCTCTATGCGGTAGCCCTTCTTGTTCAAAAATCCTTCCTCGAGGCCGGGTAGCGTTTGTGTCCACCGACGCTCGACCTCATCTCGGGGTATTGGGTAGAATCCGACACACCAGCCCTCGAACAGGACAACGTCCACAGGCGGGCGTACAACCGCTCCCCCAGGTGCGCGATCCCCTTCACCGTCAAACAGGCTCTTGTCGAAGCTCGGGAGCTCGAGGCCGGGACCATCTAAGGGAGACTCGTTAATGTGCTTGAGTTTGGTGAGGACCTCCGTTCCGAGAGCGATATCGTGCGTGCCGGGCTGTCCGCGGCCTTGCAGTAGGCCATTATGAGGGTGCGCTCGAGCGACCGCGACCAATTCATCATGTGGGAGGTAGAGATCGTCGAGCGAGAGCACCGCGACGGAGAGGTTATGTGGCGGTGCTTTGAGAGTGTCTCGGAGGATGGATGTGAGGTAGGTCTTGCCGCTGCCCTGAGGGCCTTGTACGCCGACTAGAAGTGGCGGTACAGGGATACTGCTGCCGCCTGAAGGTGCGTGGCGTGCGCGATGGATCTGCAATTGAGCGATAATGTGCGATCTCATATGCTGGATTGCCTCGGGAGGAGACGCCCCCGGCGCGCCGCCAGAAATAGCACTCTACAATTGTGTGTGTAAGCCTTTGTTGCGCGCAATTAGTGCAAGTATTTCGCTGCCTACCTCTCCTACCATCGCTCGATACCTGGCGTCGATGTCGTCGATGGAGAGGAGGTGATGGTGTGCTCGCAGCCTTGTGAACGGTTCCCGCGGGCCGGCTGCCAGTGCGGGGCGAGCGCCGTCGGCAACTGCCGTGCTAGCGCACACCGTCGCGCGCAGTTCTCCACGGTCCACGTCCTCGCAGGTTGTCTCCTCCTTCCTCCTGTACCCCCTGCTGTTGGCCCTAGCCTCACTCGGACTGCGTTGAACGACCTGAACGACCCGCGCGACGAGAAAATGATGTCCTCCTCTGACTCGGACGCCTCGGCTGGGCCGTTCCAACCGCTCATGGCGCACTACGCAAAGGGACAGCGGCAGTACCAGCAATGGCTAGACAGGGTGACTCCATTCGTCCTGTATAGGTGGCTGGGGACTGCGGGCCTGCTGGCGCTGTTTATGTTGAGGATTGTGTTCGCGCAAGGGGTGAGTCTCATCAGGTTCTAGCTGTGCGGGAGGCGTTCTGACGGGACTGCGGACTGTGCGCTGTAGTGGTATATCGGTGCGTTAGCCTGTACTTTGTCATGCGGTCCATGTGCTCACAAACTTTCTTCCAGTGTGCTGTACGTACTTGTTGCGCTCGCTAGCTTCAAAGGACAAGAGACTGACCCTGACCCTCGCCACGAAGATGCGCATGCCATCTACCTCTTGAACCTCTTCCTCGCGTTTCTGCAACCAAGATTCGACCCTTCACTTCAGGATGACCTGCTTGCCGATGAGCTCGAGGAGGGAGACGAGACAGCCACCTCGCCGCTGCCCTCTCAGCGCGACGACGAGTTCCGCCCCTTCGTCAGGCGGCTGCCTGAGTGGCAGTTCTGGTTCGTCAACATCATCTCCCGTGCGTGAGTTATGTCTACTGACGGTGAGGCACAGGCTGTCCGCGACCCGTGCCACAGTTTTTGCCGTCTTGGCGACTTTCTTCGAGATGTTCGACGTACCGGTGTACTGGCCCATCCTCGTCGTGTACTTCTTTGTCCTCTTCGCCCTCACCATGCGCAGGCAAATACAGTACGTTGCAAAGGCCGTGCTCAGCAAACAAGCTGCTGATATAACTTCTGCTCTACAGACACATGATCAAGTACAAGTACATTCCCTTTGATCTCGGGCGCAAGGCGCGCTATGGCGGGCAGAGATGAAGGCTGGCCAGGCAAGGGTTTCTGGGATATGAGGTAAGTCGCTTAAGACGTCAGATGTTGCGCGGTCTTATGTGTCACCATCGTTCAGGAGACCCCGATGTCTTTGCTATGACATAGAACGATTGCTACGCCTATCATACCGGAATGTTCTATGCACTCGACGTATTAGAGGGCGGGCGGACTCACTGTATGACCAGTGTCTTATAGATCACCACGACAGGCGTTCACCGCTTCACGGTTCACCGTCATCAGTGATGCTTGTTCGAATTTCGAGGGACAGACAACATGCCTTGGGTTACCCGCTCAACCTCGGTGCAGACACGTCCAACTTACAACTGCAGTCACTCCTCAGGTCTCATGCCCCTGCGTTCGCCACTCTGTCTTTCCTGCTCGGCACCTCAACGCAGGGCACAAAACCTGCTGTGACCGACTCTTGGCTTTCTGTCGTTGATGGGACGTCTTTCCGACACATCGAGGCCACATGGAAGACAAGCTCGCCCCGACCTGAGAGGTGGTGTCATCTGAGCCTGAGTCGACAGCGACACTCACAACAAGAGCATCGAGCCTCTCGACCAAGTGCGGACGACACTACAATTTGTAGGATCGAACGCTAGAAAGGCGGACGACGACGGCAACGCTTCAACTCTGGTATGCGCCATGCATTACACGACCCCTTCGGCTGGCGGTTCACCGACACCTGGCTTCTGCTTAGGCCGCATGGTTCCTGCAACGCAGTGCTGTCTATTACATTACGCCGACGCAAGCGTGGTCGCACGGACGGTGGACGGGAGAATTTGCACACTTGGACAACAATACCTTTTTGTGCGTGGATCTTGCAGAATATCTCAGATTTCAGACCCTGGCATGAACACACCCTACGGTACAATATCGGAGGCAGTATTCCCCGACGAACAGAACCCGCATACAGTCACCCACATTACAGGGCACCGTGCAAGGCGGCGTCCGGACACTGGTACAAGCTTGCCGCGAGAGGGGAGGGGCGCCCGACGGTGACGTCGGTGCACCACATCGGGCAGGGACAGTGCTCTCCGGACCCGAACAAGAGCTGTCCCGACTCCCGACACATCCCCGGGTATAAAGCCCATCGTCGTGCGATGCGATAATTTCCCCACTCTTGCCTTACGACCACGACCACCCTCGCTGGACGATGGACGACGACAACGCGCACCCGGGTACGCACAAGACCTCCGGATCCTCAGGCTAGGGTCGGTACGTCCTCGACTGCAAAGGGGGACGCCCCTGCGCAGTCGAGTTGCCTGGAGGGGGTGCTCATGGACTCGTTTCGTCGCTGCGCTGACCTTGTATAGATAAGCAGCGCAAGGCGAGTGTGGTGGCTATATGCGCCTCACGAAGGCTCCAAAGCAGGCGTGGATGGGGGTGGCTACGTCTGCTCGTCGCTCTGCAGTGCTCTCATCCGTTCAACGTTCAGACCCTAACGATCTTCTGTCACGCGCATATAGTGACATCTATGGTGATCTTCCAGTCTTGTTCTTGCGCGTTGTGTTGCGGCCGTGGTTGCGTTTGATATGATTAGCAGGTCCGCACGCAAACGGCGCCGCTACGACTCGACTCGACTCGACTCGACTCGACCGACGACGACGACGACGACGACGACGACGACGACGGTCGTGGAAAGCGGGTGGGCGTGATCAACCCCCTGCCGGGCGGAAGCAGCTTATGCTGTTTCTCGCCACTCGCGACGAGTCCAAGTTCGTCGCGGGCCTCTGCACTGTTGTGCGGAGGTTAAACTCCTCCTCCGGCCGGGGGAATCCTTCCTCGGAAGGGTTCTTTTTCTCTTCCATGACGTATTCTATATCCGCGGAGCGGACGCAGAAGGCTTCACGGACGAGAAGAAAGACTCTACGAGAACTTGAGCTTTGAGCTGCTCTGAGGCGCGTTCGCCGGGTCCTTGTTCGGCACCGTTGCCACGTGGCTAGAGTAAGAATGCGCCTTTCCCTGAGCGAAACTCGCAGCGCGTTGTCTTCCGTAGTTTGCTCTCCTATAGCTCTGACCTCACGAATGTAACAGTTGTACTACATAGGTCCAAGTTGCGCGAAGTCAAACGCATATGACATACAAAGATCTGCCACGTCGTACATACATACATGGGACCGACTGTATGTCCGACAATCCTCTACATATCCTTTGCATGTCCGAGGTACAGCGAACGTCTACAACACGAAGGGTATGACGGCCTTACGCTCCTTGGGGTAGTCGGGGAAGCGGCTGTGGTACCACTTGTGCCCCTTGTAAGCCCGCGGGAGCATGAGCCACAACTCGTTGAAGAAGAAGATCCACGGTGGGCTGACAGTCGCAGTGAACGCCGCGACGGACGCGAACGAGGGTGCGGGCGCCGCGGCGAGGGCGAACCCCAGCCACTCAGCCCACTCGCAGAAGTAGTTGGGGTACGAGATGAAGCGGTAGAGGGCGCCGTGGGGGATAGCATAGTGCTCGCCTTTGCTCTTGTCCTTGCCGTTGTTGTCGTCGGCCTTGTCCTTGCCCTTCGCCTTGGCGCTGCGCCGGAGGTTGAGCAGGATCTCATCGTGGTAGATGTTGCCCGCGAACCCGACCGCCCAGAGCGCGACTCCAAACCAGAAGAGCGGGCGCTGGAACGCCCCCGCGAGGTAAGTCTGCGCGGCGGGGGAAGAGAGGTACGACCCCATGAGTGAGCCGTTGAGCGTGTTGAAGACGACGGCGGAGAGCACAACGGACAGGTGCGAGTTGGAGCGGGAAGGCGTGCGCAGGGGCGAGATGATGGCGCGATTCAGGTAGTGCGTGAGGAAGAGAGAGGCGAGGAACGTGGGCGGGTGCGTGAGCGTGAGAGGTGGAGCAGACCCGACAGCCTTGGGGCTTAGCGGCGAGTGCGTGTACGTGTAGATGAAGGTCCCGAAGGACACGAGCTCCATGAAGATCCATGAACGAATACCTGCGCATACGAGTGAGTCCGAGCGGTTCGATAGCATGAGAAATATTGGGACTCACCGTCAACCGTAAATATGCTCTTCTTAAGAGATGCGAAGCGTCCGAACGGCGCATCGATGAACAGGGTTGGTGGCAGGAAGAAAGGTGGGACTAGAGCGAACCACTTCCGTGCAGCTAACGCGTAACGTCAATGAGCTTGATTGTAAACCTTGACGTCCTGGGTGAATGGCAGGAGCCCGAGACTGAACACGCACTATCGTATGCAACCTGTGCTTTTGAAACATCCAAGAGAAACGGAGCCATCTTGACGACTTCTGGGTATACGAGGGGTACGTCGTGCGCGTGAAGGGTCGTGAGTGCTGGTGAACAGTCCCAACAGGTCCCCACGAACCCCGCCTAGTACATACTGTCGTCATATCGCGTGGCAGCGTTTGTGCTTGTGTGGCCTTCGGGCGCTTAGCTGCGCTCAGTTAGCCAACCCAAGGCTAACTTGCTGATAAGTAGGACCACTTGTGTAAGATCAATGTTGAGTTATTGTCAAACGAAGTGGTGATTATATACACAGTTCGACAGAGCTACGTTCATCATGAGAGCACGAGCGTAAATTGGGCGGACTCCCTTCCCGCCGTGACTGTGTCGCCGGAGTACCGCTATCGACGTCCGAGTCAAATGTTGGATCATGACTGCGTGCCCCGGCCCCCTGCACCAAAGACAATCGACGTGCGGTTCAATCAAGCCGCGGGTAACCAGAAGAGCGAGCGACACGTGCAGGACGTTTCGGCTCCTGCTGCGCGCGGTCGTCCTCGTCCTCGGTTACCGTACGCTTTGAGCCGGTCACGGGTCGGGCGGTGGCACGAGTGGCCTCATGGGCGATGTTCTTTGGACGGTAGTCCTTGGGCAGTTGATCTGGCACGGCATCCTGCAGAGGCCACTGCTGTAGAATGTCGTCCACAAAGAACGAGGTGTAAAGGTACTCGATCTCCTTATGGTTGTACAGCTGTGCAGCCAGAATCTCCAGTTGTGCCCGCTCCTCAGGCGTCACCTTGAATCGCGCATGCTGCAATCGGGCTGTACCGGCCCAATTGGACCCGTGCAGCACTGCGAGGTCCTGCCGCATGCCAGCGAATCGGCCCCGGTGCGTAGATGTGTGAGCAGAAGCCTGATTGGGGTGGACCCCAGCGTCGCTTAGAGGTGGTGCGGGTTTTGATAGTTCATGAAGAGTATAGCGAGCGCGGAAAAGTTGAAGGAGACTGGCGATCAAATCGTTGAGGATGTGCGTCTCGAGAGGGGGTGAACCTGTAATGGCAGGAGAAGTGAAGCCCGGAGGAACAGTGAATGTAAGCCGTCCAGAACCCGCAACACGGATGACGCCGTGATTCATGGCGGTCCGCTTCTTCTGACCACAGTAGTACTCGCCATTCGCCATCTCAAAGCCATCGAAGTACGTGTGCATGAAATCGCCCACGTCATAGATGTTGTGGCGGAGATAGCGGATGGCGTAAAACAAGAGGACGTGGAAGAAACCCTCAATTTCGTCCGGAATGCAGATGGCTTCATTGAGGTGGTCGAGCGTATAAGCGGACATGAACTTCCAAGTTCCCTATGATAGGACGCCTAGATGAGCCGAGCAGTCACACATGCTGAAAGTGGGTACTCACGGTGCGGTCAGGTTGTCGAGCTGTTTCCGGCGCATCCGTACGCTTTGACAACTCCCAGTCTGTGAGGATTCCTACGCGCTCCTGCACCAGCTGCCCATCCACTACACTTTCACGAATGTAGATGAGCACGTTGCCTGCACTGACATCCCGGTGAATCACACCCTTCTTGTAGGCCTGCCCATGTGCTGAAAGGAAGCGATCAGACTACAGCCTTAAGCAACGTGTGCCAAAACCCCTACCCTTGATACAAAGGTAGATGAGATAGACAAGTTCCGCAGCGTCCTTGAAACAGCTCATGGGGAGGCAGACCTCCTCCACGACAATGCGATAGTGTCGATGCGCCTTCAGCGGACACTCGGGGTGTTGATCTGGATGTAGAGCCTTCCAGACGTCCTGGGAGACCGTCTGCTGATCTCCGACATCGCCATGCCACACGAGGGTCGGCACGCCCTCCACTCTCCCGCCAGGCAGCGTCTTGTCGTTCAGAAACGCCAAAACATCGCCTTCGCGCTCGATGCCGTCGTGCGCAACACGCCAGGCGTCTTTCAAGTAGACAAATGGACCATCCGGGTGGTCACAGTCGATGGCGACGTAGCAGCGAGTGCCCCGGCCAGCGAGTTCAGGTGACGCGAAGTGCGGGCGGCCGACGAGGAAGTCGCGGCCGCCTACGGTTATCTTGCAACGGTCGCCTTTGTTAGCAATTGACTGCGCGAACAAGATACGTGCGTGTTTCCCAACTTCGTGGTCACCCTCGTGGATGGCCTCCTCTGCACGTCTCTCCATGAGGTCGTCATCCAACGTTTGAGAGCGTACCCGGGCCACGGTCGGATCGTGGCCGCGTTGAGTCGCAGAGAGATGGCAGAGGCGCCACAGGAACCGCCCGAGCTTGACGGGTTCAGAGAAGTAGTTGAACTTCTTCGTCACGACGACGCCAGAGTGGTCCCAACGAATGATACGTGCCATCTCTCCGAAGAGGACGACGTTGAAGAGATGGGCGCGATGCTGCTTCGTGAAGATGAGGGCGGCGTAAGACATGATCTGGCCGAGGTTTTCTTTACGGCGCTCGGCGATGGGCTCGAACTTCTCTG
>ML211732.1:0-13378 GCA_004369055.1 Polyporus arcularius HHB13444
AGAGTGCAGTGCAGCATAGTTCAACTACAAGTCTGCCTTACAGTATCTTCGAAGTCTATATTTCATTCTATATCTACTACAAAAATGAAGCAACATTCAGAGTTGTTGGGTGAGCAGGACCATGCTGGACTTGCGCTACAAAGCTGCATGAGCGTCTGCCAACCCTAAAGCTGTGCACTCCTAACCCCAGGCTAGGGCTGGTGAAGGTAAGAAACTTTGTTACCAGGCCTTATGTAATCACTTACCACTGACTATCAGAGTTCCAACAACTTTCCCATGGACATCAGTTGTCGTTATCTTTGCTGGCAGGAATTGTCGTACCTAAAAGACGATTCTCTTTGTTCCTCATCGATCGTAATGCGGGACAATGCATCAGCCAGGATGTTGGTCTCACCCGGTATGTAACAGATCTCAAACCTGAACTCATTCAGGATGTCCATCCATCGGTGTTGACGCGGCGACAGATGCTTCTGTTGCATCAAGAACTCAAGTGCCTTATGATCCGTACAGATTCAGAACTTTGCGCCATACAAGAGTGGACGAAAACACTTCAGGGATTCGACAATGGCAAGGAGTTCTTGCTCATGCACTGGGTAATTCTGTTGTGCAGAGTTGAACTTTCCGGACCAGAAGGTAATGACCTTCGAGGTCTTCAATTCATCGCCCTGACTAATGTATCCACTAGCTCCCGTCAAAGACACGTCGGTGACAAGATTGATTGCTGGTGCGCCATCCGAGTAGTCAAGGGTGGTACAGCGATTGTTCCGCCAGGTATGTACCTTGTCCTTGACCTGCTCAAAGGCCTGCTGATGCGTTGGTGTCCATCTCCAGATCTTTGTTGAGCTCGTGAATGGTGCCAAGATACCCATAGGGATTCGAATTCCCTCGCAGTCTGGGGCCAGGCAGCTCACCACTCCAAGGAAGCTGCTAAGCAAGCTTTTGTTGGTAGGAACCTTCAAATTTGTCACTGTATGAACCTTATGCGGGTCCATGCGGATGCCGTACTCATCAATTACATGTCCTAGGATCTTGAGCTCGCGCGCAAAGAAGTTCATCTTATCAGTGCTGAGGAAGAACTTCTCGCGTCAAAGGACATTGAAGACAATACGTACGTGCTTCATGTGGTCTTCAATTGTGTCTGAATAGATCACAATGTTGTCTAAATAGACGTCCATGAACACGCCAATGTACGAAGCAAATATGTGATTCATCATGGTCTGGTATGTAGTTGGGCCATTGATATCTCCCTGCTGGAGAACTAGGGCTAACCATAGTCCCATCGGGAGTCGTGAACAGAGTCTGCAGAACATGCTCAGGCACGACTCGGATCTGCTCGTAAGCATCCTTGCCGTCAATCAAGCTGCAGTATTTATGCTTGACAACATTCCGCAGGATACCGTCGATATCCGGGAGAGGTGCAGCAAGCTTATGAGTGTTTGCATGCATCAACATAGGAGAAGCATTGACTCACGATGCCATGCGCCACTGTTCAGATTCGAGGTACATGTTCCTCTTCTCCTGCCAGAGTGGCCTCAAAGGATCTGGACATCTAGAAGGTCGCCAGGAATAGACCTTGTTCTCATCAATCAACGGGATTGTGTGATTGATCGCCCGCCGCAGAGGTAACTCTGCACGGGCCCCATCTTGACATAGATCCTCCGCCTTGCCGCACAACTGTTCTCGCAGTCGCTCCAGAGTATCCGTGAGCACAGTTGCAGCTGCTGACAAAATCACGGTGGTATCTTCGCCTTCTATGTCCTTGGGCTCTACTGATCCAATTGATATGTGTGTAGGATTTAACCCTATTGCGACTTGATGCTGGAACAAGAATGGGGTTCCAAGAATCATGTCATAATTGTCAACATTTACAACATCGAAGCGACACGAACAGTCAATTACCTGATACTTGAAGTTCACCTCCGCAACTCGATTGATCTTCAAGCGTGATCCCTGAACTGCGAGGTATACTGGTAAGGGCGACTCAAGCACCTCTGTCTTGACCTTCAACTGATCGGTGATCGTCGTAGAGATGAAGTCAGCCATACATCCGATGTCCAGAAGAGCCCGAACAGGCTTGTCATTGACCATAACCTCGACTACAAGGGGTACAGGTAGCATGCGGCTCGCATCTTTGGGTCGCATGGTCTTACGCTCGATGCCTTGGACCTTCTGATCACTAGGTGCATCCGGTTTCCCTTTCCGCTTCTGTCTAGACTGGACAGGTCGAGCTGCGCAGACCATCAGCTTCTGGCAATGCTTGCAAATGTTCTCACATACCGTCTGTCACTGATCAAGTTCTTCCGCAGTATATCCGTCAAGCAGGGTGTCGCAGATCGCCGTAATGTTGAAGTCCGGCTCCCGCACCTCCCAGTGCATGGCCAGGGAAGTGCTGTCTTCAGGCTGCACCCTCAGGAGGTACCCCAGTGCATGGCATTTAACTGACACCAGGCTAGTTTGCCCAACCAGCTTTGGGAAGGTCATGCGGAGATGTGCCCGAAGATGCGCCCGTAGCCAGTACAGAGCACGGTGCGAATCATCTGGTGCGTCGCACAGTGGGAAGCCCGTACACCATTCAGCACGCGGCGGGAGACTTATCCAATCATCCCATTCAGCCTGTAGGATCTCTGGTACGCCATAGTTATCATCATCCATCTGCTGACGTGTTACCAGGTACTCTGACGGCAAGCCATGCGGTGCAAGCCAGTCCGAGATCTCGAAGGTATCATTATTGTAGACAGACACAGAGAAGCGGTCCTCGGAATCCATTCCTGCAGTGAGTGCTTCACCAACATTAAAATAGCTGACAAACAAAGTCTGCAAGTATTCAATGCAATCTTCCTGGTGAGCCCAAGCCCAGATATCCAATGTGGGATGTGTTGGAGCCGGCTGCTGCTCTACTGCAATGCGAACAGATCCGACTTGAATGCGCCCTCCGGACGGAGCATCCTCTGTGTGTACGCGCTGCGCAAGCTTCTCAAGGTTCGCAAAATGCACAGAACCTGCGTTGACACCGGGCCTCTTAGGTGCGGGTACCGTCTTCCTTGCTGGACAGTTCCGGCTTTCATGACCAGTGTCTTTGCAGTTGAAGCAACATCCAGCCTGAGGACGGTTTATTTTGTCTTTCGAGAGCTTGGTTAGTTTGCTCGCGCTGCGGAGGTCCACTGGTGTCGCGTTTAGAGCCACTAGGCTTCGGCTTGGGATGCATTGACCCCTTTACAGGTTCACCAGACTGTCGCGGTGCCTCTGGCTTTGGGCGGTACGGTTCAGGACCCGTGGAGCGGTTCGAGAAGTGTCCCCATGACCGTCCAGGTACTTGTCCCTCGAAGGCTCGATCTTCTCGCCTTGCCTCCTCGTAAGCATCTTCTCTACACACCGCGTGCTTGACTAACCAATCAAGTTTCATCTTCTCAGGGTTCAGGCCCTTCTTAATCAGATGGACTCGAATATAGGGATGCGCACCCTTCCAGAAGATCTGTATGAGCTGAAAGTTGGATACATCTGGGAAGTGAACAGCAAGCTGTTGGATCTCATGCACGAAGTCACGCACTCGACTGCGCCCTTGCGTCGCGGCTTCCAGCCGAGCGCGGAGACGACACTTGTAGTCTGAAGGAAAACAGTAGTCGAACAGGGCCTCATAAAGGTCTTTCATGGTCCATTCTTCTTGCCGTGTAGCTACATGACACATGAAGAATTTACTGGGCTTGTTGGACATGAACTGGACGACTAGCTTGAGCATGAGCCTATCCGAGAGGACGAGTAGCTCTCCCCAAGTGTCTATTTCGTAGGTCCATTGATTGATTACATCTAGGTCCGGAGCACCATTCCAACAGAAGGGAGGCTTGGTCTTTACGCCTTGCATAGCGCGCTTCAGACGCCGTGCATCCTTGTTTTGTTTCTTACGATGACGCTTCGCAGAGGCTCCTCTTGTCCTCGGCTTCCGGCTAGACTCGCCACTCGAAGAGCTTGATTCGCTCAACTGTGTCTCACTATCTGAGCTAGAACTGGAGCTCTCCGATTCTGAGCTAGAGCTTGGTCCATCACTTGAACCACGATGGGACGTTGAGCTGGAAGTAGTCAAAGATGAGCAACTACTTGGCGGCCCTCGACCTCCTCCTCGCCCTCTAGCTGCTGTAGTAGCCCTGAACCAACCGCCATCTGGAACTTCGGACGTGTCACGTCGGAATGGGACTGAAGCACTGCCTGACCGCTTTGGAACTTGCCCTCCATTCAAAGGAGTAGTAGGGGGGTTGCCTTGAAGCAGACGAGCCTACGGCGGGAGTTGGGGAGGTCGGGCTATCCAAGTGCCGGGTTGTAGGAGAAGCAGATGGGCGGTGTCGAAGCAGTGAGTGATGCTCGTACAGAATTCGTGGGCGGCGTCAGGCGTAGCTGAGTAGAGGGAGGTCAGGTGCGTGTAGTCTTGTGCGCGTTCGTGGCAGTTGGGGCCAGTGAGTGTGTTGTCTGCGCGTTCGCGGCAGTCGAGGCCAGTGAGCGTGTGCCGCATTACTTCGAGTCGCGTCAAATGAGCGGATAGTCGTTGGGCAGGTTGAATAGCAAGTATATTGAGTAGAGTCTGAGTGATTACAACTGGGTGTGAGTCGGGGTGAGAACCAAAGAGAGAGACGGTCACTGCGCGACCAGGTAGCTACGGCGAGGAATGATCTAAGCTATATGCGGTAATTGTAATGCTTGTGTCCTCGGGCAGCGCATCCACAAGCGGTGTACGTAGTACTACCACAGCAGGCAACAAACTGTCAAAGGAATTCATGCTGCGCTGAGGTGTGCAGTACGTTCTTCCCTTTCTGTTCACCAGTATACCCTCCCCTCAGGTCCTTGCAGCTTCTGGTGATGGTCATCCCGGTCTGTGGCAACCTCCACGATTACCGCCATAGCCTCAAGAGCACTTCGTCGCTCGCAATTGGCCTGGGCTATGGCTAGGGAGGCAGCAATGGCAAGCTGCAGCTCCTTCTCTTCATCACACTCCTCGTCACTACTGGAGCTGTCGACTTCTTGCCAGAAGTTGTCAAGTAACGAGACATTTGATTGCTCTACTACGGGTAGTGTAGGTAGGCAAACTATGCTGTTTACTTCCCATCCATCTGGTAGACCTCCGAGTTGGTCGTCCGCTTCGCACAAATCGAACCACAATGTGAACAAAGGACGACCCATCGGAAGAGGCTCTCAGACAACGAGAGCTCTCTCAGGGCCGACGGCAACCGTTTGCCGTTCCCCGGAATTTGACATGGTGCTGCCTGAATGGCGCACCTCGTCTTCTACTAGCTCACTCTCCAATGGAGGAGCATCCCACTCTACCAAAGACACCAAAGTCTTTGGGAGCGGCAACGCCTCAGTGTGCGCTGTCTCGGGAGTGGATGCCGCGGATGGACTCTTGCGCATCCCTCTATGCCCACGATGGCTCTTGCCCTCCGAGTCCATAGACAGGCTCATGCCCATACAAAGAGCAGAGCACGGGCGACCTTGCGAGTCACCCGGCATCCGGTACTACCCTCTAGAATCCGCCCATAGTTGTCCATACCCCACCTGACTGCGAGCGCGATATCGCTAGCAGCAAAGAGAGGGGGTTCGGCCGACATATGGATGCGTTCAGGGGTAATGGGGGCAAGGGAGAAGGCATTTGGCAACTCACCTGAGCGCTCGAGTTCGCAGTGCTCGTGAGTCTCGTCCCAGATAGAGGAAAGTGACGGGGCCGCCTCGGATGAGGTCCACTCGCCGGTGTGAACGTTCATGTTGGTTGACATGTCAATTGCAAAGATGTAGAACATTTCTAACAACGACTGGGTGATCAGGCCGACATGTTAGTTAAAAGATACGAGAAAGAAAATGACTCAAAATATGTGAGGAAACCCTGTGCCTAGACGAGTGTTCGGCGTCATTGAGAGCGTCGAAGAGGGAGTTGAGGTCGCTGGGAAACACGAGAGGGTCGTCAGACACAAGATGAGTAGATGAAGTCGTATCTTCAGAATTTGGGGACCTGCCCGAGTAGATACAAAGCTTAAGTACTTCTACGAGGCCAGGTACCGTAATGTAACCAGAAAGAGAGTAATGAAAAGCTAGAGCAAACGAGACAAACGAGAACGAGTCCAGACAGGAGTCAAGACCAGAGGAAGAGACAGCGGCTGAACGGCAAAGGTACAAAGAGGAACAGGCACGAGCCGCGTGGTATGTAGGCACGAGCCCGGGTATGGGTAACCCGGGCGGGTCACCGCACCCGTACCTGCCGGGGTACGGGTACGGGTTCCCATCTGGGCACCCGCCCGAAACCCGTACCCGGTGCGCCAGACCCGTCGGCCTATACTGAACTGTGGCAGCATTTGGGCACCAGACTTGCTTCGGAGCTACATTAGCTCATCATACGGCCCGTAAAATTACATGTCTACATACACTACATTACTCAGCCACGAACTCTATTCAAAATATTCCAATGCGCGCAGAACCAGTGCTTCTCATTCCCACTCCCACCGCTGCCTCGCATCTAACCTCACATGGCACAAACACCGACCAAAAAATGCCGCACTGCTGCAGCTGCGCGCCGAAAGGCCCGCGCTACCACCCGCGAGAAGTCCAGTGAGCAGTCGAGCCAGAAGCCCGGCAAGAAGTCCGCCCCGAAGGCCATCGAGATCCATGATAGCGAGTCCGAGTCTGAGTCTGATGGCGACGCTCAGCCGCCGCCTAAGAAGCGCCGAGTTACAGTGTGCACCGAGGAGGAGGAGGAGGCCGAACATCGGGACACAGGCGTGGTTGACGAAGACGACGACAGAGAAGGTCACGAGGTTGAAACGGACTCGGAGGCCGAGCTAGGTGCGCCCAGCCTGCTCTTTGCGCAGTTGTTAACTGATGTACTGGCAACCAGAGGAGCTACAGAAGGGGTGGACTTCGTCAGTCTATGCGTTCTATAGTTCCGACGTCACCATCGGGTACGAAGAAGGGTGTCGTTACCATGAATTCAAGTGTATGGGTAAGAGCTGCAAGCTGAAGAAGCCAATCCGCCGGTTCCTTGACAAGGATGATGTGTCGTCGACCGGCAATCTCCGCAAGCATGCAAAGAAGTGTTGGGGTGAGGAAGCCGTCGCACTCGCGGATCAGGCCGAGCATGCAGAAGAGGTTCGTCGAACTATCGTCAAAGGGATCTTGCGTGATGGCACTATCACCATGCACTTCGCGCGGAAGAAGGGGCAAGTTACATACTCGCACCGCCCCCACACGAAGGCTGAGACTAGGTGCGTTAGTCATATACTTAGCGCACTTGACATGTGCTTACCGCGTAACATAACCCATTGTAGGACCGAGATCGCGCGGTGGTGTTGCGAGGTGCTGCGTCCATGGGCAATTGTACGCGACCGCGGCTTCCAATGCGTCATGAAGACGGGCCGGCCGAATCACTACATTCCATCCCCGTCCACGGTTTCGCGCGATGCCAAGGGTCTCTTCGGAGTTGCACGCAACCGGATCGCCGAGATGCTCCGTGAGTACGAAGGCAAGCTCAGCTTTGCGACTGATGCTTGGACCTCGCCCAATCACCGCGCTTTTGTGGCGGTCATGGTGCATCTGGAGGTTAAAGGTGAGCCGTTGTGCTTGCTGCTCGATCTCGTAGAAGTTCCGGAGGTACGTACCAAGTCCATGGTCGCTAGGCGCCTAATGAACCCCGTCAGCGCTAGTCATACAATGGCGTCAACCTCGCTGCGGCCTTCGCAAAGATCCTGCAGGAGTTTGGAATCGAACACAAGGTTAGTACAGGGACTCTCGAGGGGAATGAAAGCTCACAGGACTCGGCAGATCTTGAGTATCACCTCCGACAATGCTAGCAACAATGATACAATGACGGAGGAACTCGCCGCGCTCCTCCCGGAGTACCAGGGCATGTTTGGCAGGACGCGCTGCTTCTTGCACATCCTGAACCTGGTCGCGAATTCGATCTTGAAGCAGTTTGATGTCAAGAAGGTGGACGATCCGGACGCGCTGGTCGACGACGACGTACGCGAGCTCACAGAGCTCGCAAAGGAGCTCGAGACAGAGGAGGCGGCCACCACCGCTGACCTTCGAGGAGCTGAGGGGGAGGACTCGCCTGAAAACGACGACGACGACGAGTCTTGGGTTGACGAAGTTGATACCCTGTCGGACGAGGAGGCTGCTGAGTTTCAGGAGCTCATACGCCCGATCAAAAAGGTGCTGGTAAAGGTTAGTCATGCCGCTTCGTCTCAAGAGACCTCCAGCTTTACTCACCTGCTCGTAGATTCGCAAAATCGCTTTCCAAATTATCAATTCGACCACAAAGCTCTTGCCGGCGTGGCGGGAGATACTTAAAGAAGTTGAAGCTGGCTGATAGGTTGCTCCCTCGCGATGTCCGCACACGATGGAACTCGACCCACGATATGTTGGATGTCGCCGTGAAGTATCGTGAGGCCGTTGAGGACATCTGCTCGAAGGTCGACCTTGGCTTGCGGGCGTACGAGTTGACAGCAAGAGAGTGGACTATCGCCATACAGCTGCACAATGTGTTGAAGGTGCGTGCTCGTGTGCAAACATGTTTATTTGTCCATGCTTACAACTACGCCCACAAACGCACGGTCCCCCACCCGGCGCTCGTCTCCTTGACGTGTGCAACCTCCTCCCCTGCCTCTACCCTCCACCATCTATTTGTCTCCCGCCGGCTGGCCCGTGCACTCCAACACCAACACAATGCCCCTCCCCATCGCTGCGCTGGCCGCAGATCTTCAAGGACGGTACGACGTACTTCTCGCGGGGCAGCCCCAACCTGGCGAGGGTTATCCCGGCCATGGATCTCATTGACATGACACTCACGAATCAGATCCGTGACGAGACCCGCTACGACCACGCCATCCGGACATCGCTCGCCCGAGGCAAGAAGCTGCTCAACCGATACTACAAGCTATCTGATATGTCTGCGACGTATCGTATCGCGCTCAGTAAGTCCGTCTTTCTTTCCGTGACGTGGCAACACTAATCTTCGCATTTACCTTCATTGACCAGTGCTGCACCCGTCTTACAAAGATCAATACTTCAAGCAGGCCGGCTGGCCCTCATCCTGGATCAAGGACGCTCAGGAGATGCTGCAGGACGAGTACGACCGGTGCTATAGGGGCTCAGAGGTTCTTGACGACGCTGAGCCCCAGGCGGGCAACACACAGCCGTCAATGTTTGCGCGCAAGTTGAGCAGTAAGCGCAAGCGCGATGATTCAATGGCGGATGTTCCCGAGGTACGTCCATCCTTGGATACCGTTTGAAACATCATCGCTGACTTTGCATTGGCAGGGTACCAACATCTTCGACCACTTCGCCAGCATGGCAGGGAAGATCGATGTCGCTGCCAGCGATGAAATTGCACGCTACCTCGCCAGCCACACCGAGCCCACCAACAACCCGCTGCAGTGGTGGACGGACCGGCGCAGCAACTTCCCTCGTCTATCACGCATGGCTCTCGATTATCTCTCCATCCCAGGTGCGTGTTTCGTCATGGCTGCATCCTCAAAAGACAAGCTAACTTGGTGATCTCTTGCAGGAACTTCTGTCGACGTTGAGCGAGTGTTCAGCCGGGGACGGCGTGCTCTCTCCCATATCGGTAGTCGACTCAGCGCACAGACTACGTGTGCTATCCTCTGCGTTGGCACATGGTCGCGCCTTGAGCTCATACGTCCCTCGGACAGCCTCGCCGTCACCTCAGGTCCCGAGGTGAACAACAATGACTCAGATTACGAGATGGAGGACGGCTGGGACGCCATCCATGCCGTCTTGAAGGACAAGTAGGGGTTGTAGCAGCGTAATTACCCTGTATTCGTCTTGTGTCGTCTTGTCTCGGTCTGCGCGACTCCGTACTACTTCGATAACCTGTCATGACCCCCGACCACTGTGGTCCCATCGTCCGCCCGCCTCTGCCCGCCGGGTCGCCCCGATGCCGCCCTCGGACCCCGAGTCACACCGTAAAAACTTTCTTCGACCCGGTATCGACCACGACCGCGAGCACCTCGACCTCCATCCTCTGCTTGGTCCTTTCCACGACATGTATATCGATGTCCTCACTAACCTCGACCCTACCTCCATACCATCTCCTGTCCCAGGCGACTATGCTGTACTCCTGGAGGTCACGGAGGACACCTGGTCAGGCAGCAACGGCCGGTTCTTGCACATCGTCGCGGCGCGTTTGACGTCTCAAGCTCGTGCTTCCACCCGCCTCGCACCATACGACCCTCGCACTATCATCGTATCCGCCCCGTCCTTCTCGTCTTTCATGGCATGGATGCAAGCCCTCGATCACGGCAATCTCATTCCATCCCCCGCCGACCTGAGCCCCAGCGCTCGCGATATTCTGCTTCAGTTCGGCAGCATGTGTATCATCCTCGCACGTCGTCAACTTCATGACGCCGCAACTCCGCCCATTTCAGACCGGTCCGGGTGGCTTGCTGCAATCAGGGGACCGGATCCTCGCCCAGGTGAAGCTACACTGGAGGAGGTTGAGGCGTTGGCACGGTGGGCATCTCACAGTCATTCGGTACGGTACAGACACATCGCGGACATGGGGTACAACATACTAACTACTCAACAGCAATGGCACATCATCATGCAAGAAGAGATGCACCCGGAACGCAGCGCCTTGACGGTGACACAGCGCGGAGCTGACGTGTATTGTCAGTCTCAGCATTTGTCGGATGGGGTAGCACGCGCAGGGGTAGTTCTGCACCCGGCGTACTCACGCGCTGTTGGAGGTGGAGAAGTTGAAGAAGGGGCGGCGAGTGATTCTGATGATATGCCTGAGCTTGTCGCGTTCGGCGATACCGACTCGTCTGAGGACGACTAGTTACTTGTGCTGTACTAGCTAATATTGTATGTGGGCGGTCTGATGTATGCATGCATGTATCAACTTATTCATGTACCCGCCGGGTTCCCTGACCTAGGGTACATACCCGATGCACACCCATACCCGCATCAATAGTACCCCAACCCGCTGAGACCCTCGGGTGCCCGGGTACAGGTATAGTCGGGGTACGGGTACAGGTACTCTTGGATATACCCTAGGGTTACCCGTGCTCTTGCCTAGTGGTATGAAGTAGGCGTGGCTCGTGTGGCATGTACGAGAATGGCATTTGAAGTGCCGTACTCCTTACAAAGTGCATCCAGATGAAAAAGGCATCTGGATCCATGGAAATTTGAGATACACATGGAAAAGTTCAGACAAATCAATTTCCCCCTACAGAATGCTACCAGATGCTGCATACAACCCATATAATATAACTGCAAATGCCTGTCAACCATGTGTGCCTGACAGCTTGAATGTAGAATGCTTCCTGAATGAGAAGTAATTGGTTTGTTTCACCTACCATGGGTGCCTAACCACAGGCATTCAAAATCTGGCTAGCATGAGTACAGTCATATCAGTTCACAGCATATACTGCCATGCTCATCTATCTGTCTTGCTCACCATATCAGTTACAAAGCAATTAAAAAAGCAACATGCATATGACAGTTTAATTACAAGTAGTAGCCCTCATAATCAAATGTAGCAACAACATACTTGTAGCTCAGCAATAACAATAGTTCATCCACCACTTGACCCACTCTTTGTGAGCCTGCATAACATGTCAGCAGTGTACCTAGCTATCCATGGGCACTGATTTGCCTCCCTTCCACATTTTGGAGGTGTGAACAGCCCTGGGATCAGCCCTCTTTGAGCACATGCAGATGACTGTCTCTCAAGCCAATGTCGGCTTTACATTGTCCACAGTTAGACCATCACAACACCTAGGTCAATTGTGTTTACATGTGCTCCAATCATCATATTGTGACCGAAGCAAACTGTTCACAGGTGCCAGGACAATATTGCACCAGTCAGGAGGTGTCAAATGGTGGCACCATTGTATAGTACTATACCATTTCGATCAATTCAGCCAACATGTGACTTTTTCTATTTTTTCGATAAATCTCAGAAAATCCGATAAATCTCAAGAAAATTATTGGCGATGTTTCCCGAATCTGGGTGTGACCATGACAGGCCGATTTGGTCAAAATAGTATGGTATACACAATCTCAAGGTACACCCCCTGTTTGTGTGGTCCCTCTACATTGTGCAAGTAAGTCACCCTCTGACAATTCATTGTGTGCAAGCTCCCACTTACAACTGGATGCCAGAGTGCAAGATGACATACTGTCCCAACTACTTCATGCACGAAGCCAGCTCCTCCATGGACTGTGCAGCAACAAGATTATGACAGCATCCTGGACATCCTTGAAGTTGCTGAATACTTATTTGTCAAGGCAAAACTTGTTAGCTTAATCCGCAACCAGATGATATCCTCACAGTATATGTGCTCTCCCCACCTGTGTTGCACTCAGGCTCTCACTGTGAGGGGTGACAGTAACAACATAGTACATATCAATAGTGCTCACTTGGCAAAAATTGTTTATTGCAATCTGTCTTAAACTGTTATGTGTTCTGAATAATTGTGATATCATTGAGACGCTACTAGTACAATATGGGCCTAAACAATCCTATTTGCAGTGACCCCAGATAAATCCAGGTGCAGCCTGATTGTGAGATTGTTTTCTTCTTCTGATCTTTCAGACTATGTGTTAAAACTGTGCACGCTGAGGAAAAAGTCTGAGGAAGTTTGGGTTTTCAGAGTAATGGAGTTCGGAAGGAATGCACATGGGGAAGAAGATTTCAGCAAAGCTATGGATCAACAACATGACAAACACATGTGTCTATATTTTATGACAGACAAGAGATCTGGAGTTTATATTGGAGCAAGCAATCAGTAAGAAGTCAAGCAAGGGATTGTTACCTAGACAAAGTGAAGTCAAGCGGAGGTTGGGATCAGAGGTCAGAGGTCAGAGGTTGAGTCAGAAAGATCAGACAGTGTGGAGGAGTGAACAGGACAGATTGAGTTCAGAGTTGTAGACAGATATCAGAACAGAGGTCTATGTGCGGCTACAAGGAGCTGTTACATTCCATGCCCACAAGTCACCAACTCCGGTCCGGACTCACTCCGGACTCTGCAACTCCGGTTCGTTCTGACATGTGTTACTATTGTCGATCATTTCACCCCTTACCGCCTTCTTACTTGATCTGGACTCCGGACCCATCTGATTCCACTTGCATCCGCCTCCGTGATCAGACTCCGCCCACTTCCATTTCGATCACCTTTGATTGTATCCGCCTTTCATTCAATCTTACTATACATTATATTGGCTGATTATCTGCTTCCGCCTGACTCCGGCTCCGCACCTCCTTTACTTATGTCTTGGCTACTCCTCTTCGGACTTTCGGACTTTACTATATAAGCCTCCTTGTAGCCACGCTTAGACTTCAGTTCTGATATCTCGTTACACTCCCCGTTACGACTCTGAGCTC
>ML211733.1:0-13341 GCA_004369055.1 Polyporus arcularius HHB13444
AAGTATGTATTCCTGGTTCCGGTCCAGAATAGTTTGGTGACAGGACCGGAGCGCCGGATACAACAAGTTGTAGCTCCGAAAGTACTCATCAGTACCGGCTACTTATACGGCTTACAAAGGTTCCGGTCCGATTTCCAAAGCTGTTCTGGACCAGAACAGGAGACCAATTCGGGCGATATTCCGGGCCTGTTCTGGGGGGTGGTACGGGCGATTGCCCGTCGTGCTGCCTGAAGGGTCCGTGGCCACGAAGAGTGGAGTTGTTCGGAGTGGAACTTCCAGGGATTGAGGTGCGCGAATTGAGTAACGAGTCCTCTGTAGCACTTTTGAAAATTGGAGGAGGGGGAGTGGGTGTGTCCGACGATAACTGGGGGTTCTTGACGGAGTCGTCGAGGTAAAGGCCTGTACATGGAGGGACTAGTGATATGGAGCACTTACATGGGACGGGTTGCTTGGGTCGTAAATATGCTGGGATCCCAGACATCCGCACACCCTGCACTTCACCAGTAGCAGGGCATAGTCGGCCGGAGTTTCTGGGGTTGCCTGATAGTCTGGGACTCCAAGAGGGGCAAAGATGTAGCAGTTCTGAATACAATCCCCGTTCCGGCAGCGTTGATAGAACTTTGTCGGAGATGCCATGTATGCGGAGACATGCAGAGTTGCGAGAAGAGAGAAGAGAGAGAACAAGAGAAAGGAAGAGAGCAGAATTGCACATATTTTGCGGAATAACCCAAAATGGGAAGTCACAATTATGCCATGTCTACTGGTTTCGAAGCTCAACATTTGAAGCTAATGGTTAGACTACCACTTGATGCTTGAACTGACTGCACCTTGATTTTAAATAATACTTGACTGACTGGAGGAGTGCGCAGGAAGGTGCGGACAACATGTGTGAGGTCTGGTAGCCTCGAGGACAACGTGTGACTGATGCCATCACATGTCACTGATAGAGCGACAACCTGCTGCTCTCATGCAACCTGTCACTCTCTGTCTCAACATGGCGCATGTGGCCCCCAGCGCAACATGTCACACGTCTCCAGAAACCTGTTGCACCCCTTGGACAACCTGAGCCACTCCACAACATGCCACAACTAACCACCTGTCGGTAAAATTGAATAATTGACGTGACAAATCTGCACTTCTCAACCTGTTGTCCTCGAAAGAACATGCTACATCCAGAGCATCCTGTGTCCCAGGAATTATTACCCACAATATCAGCCACACCGGTGACGCCCTGGGGGAGAACGGAAGCACACACGATAGAAACAGACCCCTCTACGATACAGGAACACCCGCCCCTCAAGGAAATCATGGCAGCCTCGATACCTGCCATGTCGAAGACCCCCGGGAGGCCCATCGAGTAGCCCAGAACCCGACCCCTCCCCATGCAGTCCTTACTGACCCCGACTCCCGAGCTTGCCGTAATGAAGCACCGACCAACGCGCCGGCCTGCGCACCCAGTCCAACGGGTGGAAGACGCGCCGACGAACTAGGACGTAAAACAGCACTCCAGGTCGCATCCCTAAATATGAACGGCTACGGCTGCCTAATACGTGACCACCCAGACAACAAGTGGGGTCGAGCATACCGAATGATGTCCGACCATCGTATCGGTGTCCTATTACTCCAAGAAACTCACCTGACCGAAGAAAGGAAGGCAAGCCTGCACAAGATGTTTGCCCGCAAAGTAAAGATCTTCCACTCACCCAACCCGGATGCCCCCACCCAGCGAGAGGGCGTCGCCATTGTGCTTAACTTGAAATACGTCGACACCACAGACGCGACCGCCACCGTGATTGTCCCCGGTAGGGCTATACAGGTCACGATTCGATGCCAAGGGGGCGACAGGAGACATATTCTCTGTATGTATGCCCCATCGTCGAATGGAGTCAGCGAACGGAAAACCTTCTTCGATAATGTCCGCAAGCACTACGAGGACAACCCAGGCTGCCCGAGGCCACACCTCATGGCAGGTGACTTCAACAACGTAGAAGATGCTATCGACCGTCTGCCGATCAACGAGGGTCCAGACCAGTCGATACTAGCCCTAGACGACCTCAAGTCAGCCCTCGGACTGATGCTAGCCGACGGGTGGAGAGTCACGTACCCCACTTCCCGAGAATACACATTCCATAGAGGCTCCGGCGACGAGGCTGTCTTCTCGAGGCTTGACCGAATATACGTAACGCCTGCTGTCTTCGACGGAGCGCGAGACTGGACGATATGCGAGGCTGGGGTCAAGACCGACCACAGCCTCGTATTAGTCCAACTCACGGCTGAAAATGCACCTTTCATCGGGCCAGGCCGACCGATATACCCGCTGCAGCTACTAAGGGACAGAAAACTCACCAAGCTGATCAAGCTACGAGGCCTGCACGCTTCGAACGAACTTGCGGCCCTGGGGGCCCTAGGCCCCAGATCGGAGGAGGCAAATGCTCAACGGATCCTACATAGCTTCAAGACTGATACCATGAAGCTGGCGCGGACCCGCGAGCGCGAGACCATACCGAGGCTACTTGCGGATATTAGAGAGGCCGAGAAAGCCCTGCGGCTAGTGAAAGCAAACCGTACACTGGCCGAGCAGGTGAAGATCTCGGAGGCGGCGGCCCTAACGAAGCAGGTCCGTCAGCTCAAACAACGACGTTACAAGCAACAGCAGCAAAATTCCAGAGCGACGCACCGTCTGTATGGCGACAGACCCACAAAGTACTGGTCCAAGTTGCATCGAGAGTGCGCCCCCCGGGACGTTATACATGCTTTCGAGAAAGAAGGACTGGCTGGCCCCGGCGGCCAGAAGCTCTATGAGTCAGACTCTACCAGGATGGCCGAGATGGCGCGGGCGCACCATATGAAGGTGCAACGCGACAACCCTGAGGAGAAGCCCGCGGACGAGAGAGAAGACGACATCGTGCGCGCGCTCAATAGCCTGGACGAGGAGGTCACGCCCGCTCAAGCAGAAGACCTTGGAGGGGCGATAACGTACGAGGAATGCGCCCTGGCCCTACGCTTCTCGAAGAGCGGCACGGCTCCGGGGCTAGACGGGATCCCCTTCGAGCTATGGAAAACTCTCCACGCTCGATACGTAGAGGACTCCCGTTACCCAGACCGAGCCGCTTTCGACGTGGTCAAGCTGCTGACGGCGGCCTTTGAAGACGCACGCTTGCATGGCGTCGACAAGCGGACATCTTTCGCCCGCGGCTGGATGGCTCCGATCTACAAGGAAAAGGGTGAGCGTACCCGTGTCGTCAACTATAGGCCGATAACGCTACTCAACACGGACTACAAACTCCTGAGCAAACTCCTAGCTGTCCGCCTGGCCGACGTTGCCCCGGGGCTGATACATAGGGCCCAAGCAGGCTTCGTCCCTGGGCGGAAGATACACAACCACACGCAGCTGGCTAGAATGATGATAAGCTGGGCTGAGACCAACGACGCGAATGGAGCCATAGTCGCCCTCGACCAGGAGAAGGCATACGACAAGATATCCCACGACTATCTTTGGAGGGTCCTCGAGAGGTTCAAGATTCCTGAGCCCTTCATCCGACTAGTCCAGTCTCTATATCACGGCGCAGAGACATCTGTCATGATAAATGGCACCCTCAGCAGAGCCTACCGTATATACAGAGGCGTACGCCAGGGAGACCCGCTCTCCTGCCTCCTGTTTGACCTGGCCATTGAGCCACTGTCGGCAATGATCAGAAAGTCTGACTTAGCGGGTTTCAACATACCGAGGTGCGATGAGGTGCTCAAAGCTGTTCTCTTCGCAGACGATACGACAGTCTACCTGTCTAGTTGCGACGATTTTGCCACCCTCCAGAACGTTCTCGACCAATGGTGCTCGGCAGCTAAAGCTCGATTCAATATCAGCAAGACTGAGATTATCCCCATAGGCAACCCAGACTACCGCAAGGAAATGGCAGAGACTTACCGCTCGACGGGCTCCTGGAAAAACTATCCTCGCGGCGTCCACGTCGCCCAGGATGGGGAAGCGGTCAGGATCCTGGGTGCGTTCTTTGGCAACAGAGTAGATGAGACGGCTATTTGGACCCTGGTACTGACTAAAATCGTCGCAATGAGACAACCCCTGATGCGAGTGATCGCACGCTGGAAGGCGGGACACGCTACACTCCACGGAAGAAAGCATGTCGTGCAGATGATTGTTGGCGGTATGACTCAATTTTTCACTACGGTACAACGCATGCCCGGAGTGATCCAGGATAGACTCAAAAGGATTATACGGGACTACCTCTGGGACGATCGCCACAACCCACCAGTCAGCATGGAACATGTATGCCTACCGGTTGAGCAGGGCGGACTGGGAATACTTGACCTAAACTCCAGATGCGAGGCCATTGACATTATGTGGCTCAGGACGTACCTCGACTTCAGCAACGATCGCCCAATATGGGCTTTCATTGCGGACGACCTTCTAGCAAACCATGTCCCAAAAAACGTCAGACCTCAGCAGGCATCCCTTCGCATCAACCCCTTCCTCCAAAAATGGAACCCGAAGACGAGAAGCCCGGGCCTCCCGCCCGAGCTAAAGGGACTACTGACGGTGGCAAGGAAATACGGACTGAGGCTCGAGGGCCTAGCTTTCTCAAGGAGTATCCTGCGGACGATGCCGATGTGGGACCACGCCTATGCAGATCAGAAACGTCTAGGCCGACTGACAGTGAAATCAAAACTACTTACCTGCCTGCAGTCTAGGCACCAGGCGCGGACGGTTGACGATTTTGACCGAATTGCGCGCGTACTTGACGACCCCACGCACCAGCCGAAGGAATCCTGCGAATGCGGGGCCTGCATGCTGCTCGAAAATGAGACAGGATGCGAGCACCCGCACCTCTGTGCTACAAGGGCCCAAGAAATGATCAGTACCCTCCCATACAAGTGGAATCCCCGCCAGAGACACCCCGAAGACTACGAACGAGAGGCTATGGATCAGCTACAGAAGGAAAACCTCGACGGAGAACTCGTACCCTTCAACCGCTGTGTCACGACCTGTGGCGACATCGGCCAGGCTTTCAGAATCTTCACGGACAGGAGGCCGGTTTCGAACGACAACATACCCATGGAGATGAACGAAGAAGGCGCGTGCCTAGTCATCGCGACGGACGGATCATGCATCCACAACGGAGAAAGAAATGCACGCGCTGGAGCCGGAATATACGCTGGGGAGGGTCATGAGATCAACCGAAGCATCCGACTCCCCTGCACCCTTGAGCAGTCCAATCAGACTGGTGAAGTGGCAGCGGCCCTCATCGCGACCGCTGCGGCAGGAAATACGAGGCGCCTCATCCAAGAGACAGACTCTCGAACGACCATGGACTCTCTAACGAGATGGCGACAGAGACACGAGGATACGGGCTACATCCAGCAATCGAATGCAGCCCTCCTAAAGGCGACGATCGCGGGCCTTCGCATGAGACAAGCTCACACACTCTTCAGATGGGTAAACATCAGTAATCGCAGATTTCTCTGTACGTCTGAATGTCTGCATAGCCACCCTGTCAGACATTTCAGACGGTCAGACGGTGCAGACGACCAGACATGATATTGATTAGACTAGCATATAGTTTCGTGAGCATGGTAGTCGATGTACCAGTTCACATAGTATCTACGGAATGCGTCCAGCGAGTCGGCATAGCGGAAGTCATGGGGGAGAGGGGTAGTACCATAGACCGGGGCGAGATGGCAAGCCCGCACGATAGACTCGATAGATATTATATCAGTGACACGAGTACCATCTTCGTGGACGTCTGGACGAACAACCCACATGCCTGTAACCTCGTCTCGTTCAGGCTCGTCCAGGATAAACCATTCGACAAGGGCGCATTCGTGCACGATGTCTTCGTCTGGGTAGGCAAAGAAACCGCGCACACGTGCGACCGTCATGCCGTCCATGCCAAGCGCGTCGCGATCAAGGCTCACGAGCACGGTGTCGAACCGTGGATACAGTCCGAACCAGCGCGGCGTTGCGCGGATCATTTCACGACGCATCCCTCCTGGACCTGCGAGCTCACTAGGAGCATAGAACGTCGCGGTGGCGCAGTGATAGACATCCATGCGCTCACCACTCCAGACGTAGGGGCACTCATCCAACGGGATCAGGTCGGGGTTCGGCCCTTCTGGGTCGCGCTGAGACTGCAAGAACCGCCGCAAGTGTGCGACTAGATGTGGCTGGTTCAGTGTGTGAGCGAGTTTCTCGATTGTCTTCCTGTAGGCTACAACCAGCACGTGAGTAGGAGAATATCCCGCATGGCAATGGACGAACATACCCGGTGTGTCGCTGAGGCGTACCTGCCCCTCGACCCCCTCGTCGTCGACCTCTGCGGCCTCCGCTAGGTAGCGGAACCGCTCGTCTTCTTCGTCTTCAGAGATGCTATCGGCGCTCGTGGAGCCGGAGTCCGAGTCTGAGTCCGACGCGCCGTCCCGGTTCAGGTGACGCATCACCATGCGGGCGTACTTCAAAACATCGCCGAAGAGCATACGGCGGCGCCCAAACTCTGCGCGGGCTGCAGCTATCTTCTGGGATCGTGTGATCTTGCGGATGATCTGGCCAAGAGCGTTGTGACGACTGGAAGCGCGCCAGGGAACCTTGACGGCAGAGATGTGCTTCGATTCGGTGATTGACGAGCAGAGACCGTTCGGGGAGCCAAAGAGCTGGATGTTCCGCACATAATGGAAGAGCGCATGCTGGCGCGGCAGTGCAAAACCTTCATGGTTGTCAATACGAACACCGGCATCTTCGAAAATCACACGAAGGTGCTGGAAACGAGCGAGCAAGTGCTCCATGGCCGCCAGGGAATGCGTGTCGTGGGTAGAGCGTCGAGCGATGTAGCAGAAGTCGAGGAGAGCGGCAATGCATTGGACCATTTGGTCAGGAACATAGCCAACGATTGCCGGAAGGAAGACCTGAGCAGACGAGTGTCAAAAGGATACATGGCATGTCAGCTTCCGACGAGACGAACCTTCATCAAGGCCTTCGAATCGTCGCCAGTCCATTGCTTGAAGTTCCTGCCCTGAGGGAAGCGTCGCAGCCCAGGAAACGGCGGCGTTGCGTTGATTCTGCGAGGCGAATAAACTACAGTCAGAAAGCTGTTGTACAACAAACAGTCCTGCAGACGTGCTCACCGCCTGTCAATGTCATCAATGATCTTGTTGGCTTCCCGTTCGCTATCTGCGGTGCTCTTGATGTACTCCAGTACCCAAGTGACGAGGTGGTCTTTAAACGTCCCCTTGATGAGTTGATGGAGGAGATCGGGGGTCAGCAATTCATGGATGTCCGCCCGGGGGAAGTAGCTGGTAAATGGCTGCAAATGTGTCAACCGGGGACGTCGAACAAGGTTCCTGCATGTTGAGCTTACTTCAACGTCGGGATTGATGCCGAACACATCCCACTGCTCTTCGAACGTATACGTCGCCTTCTTCTGCTCGGTTGTAGCTCGAGTGCGTGCATCACCTGCGACGAAGACCCGGTCTGGTATGGAGAAGCACCTGCAATAGCATGAGCATGATCAGTACTCGAGTACAGGTTGATGTGCTCGCCGAGTACACGCACTTCGGACACCATCCAGACACAACACCCGAGAGATACACCTGCTCGGGGTAGTCGGCAATGAACGGTCCAATCTCAAAGATGGCGCGCCTGAAGTGTCCGTCGGGGCAGCGAAGTACGTGGGGCGTGGACATGCCCGGACGGAGGGGCTCAAGGATCTTGGCGATGGATGTGTGATACAGTTGCTTCTTGAAAATCCGGAACTCTTCGTCGCTTTCCCATTGACGAGCCGCTAGAAGCGAACAAGATGAGAGAGATAACTGAGATTGGTAAAACAACGTACTTTTTGGGATGGCGAGGAAAGCGACCGGCACGACACTGTCACGATGTGCCCGACGCACATTGTTATGCAAGTTCCCGACGGACATGTACAACGGGTGGAACTCTTGGTTTCCTGTAGCGACAGAAACCGTGGTCTTGTCGGCCCCGAGGATGATGGGGAAGAGCATGGAACCTCGCGTCGCAGGGTCCTCGGAGATCTGATCCTATGCAAAGGAGCACGAGGGTGAGTACTGGACGACAAGGACGGGCAGGTAGACGTACTGCTTGTTTCCATGCCCACTGTCCTGACATCAGGTTTGAAACCCGCCGACAATCCTCGGACAGATACTCCTCGTGGGGGACATAGTCGAACTTCCCGTCAAAATCGGGGCATGCGGCAATAAGCTCAGCCACACGGAGGGTGTCGCGGGCGTGGATAATGAAGGTTTCATGCTTCCAGGCAGGCGAATTGGGGGTGACGGGCCCCCTGAACCGTACGGCAAAGGTCTTCCAGTTCGCCTCCCCGTATTCGATCGCGTCGATGGCTTCCAGGAGCGCCTTGTGATCCTTGTAAATTGGGTCGTACTCCGGCCTACCGTCAACGACATGCTTGGCCGCCAGTATCTGCAGCAGCTTGCTGATCTTGCCTTTTGATAGGTGTGACTCTTCATACACAAGTTCAGCGAACTCAAATGCAGGTCGGTCGGGGAACGGAGCCCAGTCGATGTCGTCTGGAAGTGGCGGAGGGGCAGACCATTGCGGAATGAAATTGCCATTCGCGTCGCATTTCCGTGCTGATGAGTGTAATCATGAGGTGTGAAGTCATCTTGAACCGACCTCCAACATACCGTCAAGTTTTTTGTGTGTCCGCTTGCGCCATACAGCCAACAACGGCCTTGGGAATTCATGAACCTCTCGCCGGTGCGCTTGATAAATCCGGAGGGTGCCGAACGTGTAGTTGCAGAGTCTACAGTAGCGTCCCATGGTGGAGATCAAGAGAGAGTCAGCAGAGAGATTTGGACGCGGAGACGTTCACAGAGGCTCAGAGACAGCGGCAGCAGCAGGAGTCCGTGCCCCGAGATCGTGCACGCTCGGATTTCTCACAAGTCCCGCACTTGGGCGCCAAAAATCTTCGTGACTCCTCCTCTCATCTCCCTCGATATCTCAATGTCTGGGCCAACCACACGGCGACGCTCACGACAGGATCGATCCGATTCTGCGGAGAGGTCGTCGCCATCACCGGTCTCGAGGGCTGGAGTACCACCCAAAAGACCCCGCAAGTCTCAGACTGGAGGCAAGGCCGCCAGCGTGGCAGGCGACGCTGCTCAAGAAGACATTGCGGCGATGTCTACCGATGGTGGTCACAAGGCAAGTGGAGGAGATCACGGGCATTCAAGGTGACAGAGTCAATGCTCACCTCAGAATATTCCCCAGGAGAACCCACCAGCACCGACCCGTCGTACGGCTAGGGCGAGCGCGCGCGGCCGCCGGCCCGCCGTTGAAGCTGGTGTTGCTCCTCGACGACGCGAAGACATTCAAGCAGAAGCCAAGGCCAAGCGAGATCAAGTAGCAGCTCAGCAGGCAGCAAAGGAGGCGGAGAAAGCGTCTCGACAGGCCGCACGCAAGCAGAATATTGCCGAGATTGCCAAGGGGATGGATAAGACGGCTCGCGGGCAGGCTGAAGCAGCAGCAGCATTCAGTAAGTCGCAGGTGTTCGATATCCACGTTTCTCGGTTATCACTTAGCCGACACTCACACTGTCCCCAAAATGGTAGACGAGTACCCTGGCGATGGAGACTCCGATATTGAGATGATTACAGACAATCCTCAAGCTCGCAGCGACGGCTCACAAGAAGATCAGGTATGAATATGCAAAGCTCGTAACGCTGGCTGGAAGCTCACATCCCACGGTTCCGCAGCCTGGCGCGGGCAGCGCCGAAGAACCCCCCTTCCAATCAGCACCCAATGCTGGCCACTCGGACACCAAGGCTCTCGTACGTCTCGCATTTGCTCATCTCCACTCCCCTCCTCCCCTCAATCATATTCCCCTCAATCTCTATGGGTCGTCTATGCGTTATACAGGCCCATAAAACACGGAGTACATCGCTTCGCAGCCGCGCCGCCGACGCCCCAGGTGGAAGCCCTGTCAACTCGGTACGCCCGTCATGCTTCACTTTGTCACTCCACTGGGGCTAAACTGGATGTCTGACAGGCTGAGGATGATGGCGATCGCAGCGACGATGAGTATGCACCTACAGGGGAGGAGGACGAAGATGTTGAAGATCCCAGTACCAAGGTATGCGGCTCATGACATGGGTGCAACTATAGATCTGACAACATGACTCAGAAACGACTCACCGGCGCGGAGAAACGTCTCCTGCTCCAGAAAGGGACCCATGCAGAGCTCCAGCTATTCCGCAGCAGCGCACCTCTCGAGCCTCGAGGAGGGAGATTGGCTCAGCCGGCACAATCTCCGGCGACTCGCCCAAAGTACGTCAGTAATCGCCGGATTGCTCACCATACTGATCGCATCTCCCAGCTCTCGTCCGCATGGTGATGCGTTTACCGACGACTGGCGTCGTCATATCATACACAAGACCGCCACTCCGGTGCAATCTCGGGGCCAATCTATTGCGCCACATGCGTCCCCAGCGCCCCGACTTACGCTGAGCAAATCCCAGATCCATGTGTCGTCCACGGGGTCCCCTGGTGAGTAGTATTCTTGCACGCACGCGTTTCACTCCGACTGTACTCAGTGACCTGATTAGCCCCCGCCCGCACGGCAAAGGGCAAATCAAAACAGTGGGAAGACCAGGACCGGCTCTTCGCACCCGAAGGCGGCCTCAAGGCGGACGACATCGACGCGAACCGAGGTCTCGTACTCTCGAGGGTACGTCAGGGCGGAGCTCGTTACCCATCAGCATCCGAAGTACGTTCGTGCCTCTTAGCGAAAACCATGCCTGCAGCTTACATGCTAATTGTCTCTACCAGACCGTTGATATCCGCGAGATACAGCTCGACAATGCGCGTGACAAGCAGAAGAAGGCGAACAAGAAGGCGAGGAAGTCACGCAAGTCTATTCAAGAGACCGAGGATGACAGCGACACTGGCGCTGCCGACGAACACAAGTTCATCAAGGCTGAACTGCTCCCTAAGTGGACCAAACCCCGCGTCAAGCAGAGAGTCGTCCCTTCGCTGTGCCACTATCTCGGGGTCCAGGATAGCTCTTGGTCGAACGACACGGAGGAATACAAGTTCCTCGAGCTGGTTCAGGTTGTCCTTGACGACGTCTTCCCGGAGCGGCGCCACCAGCTCACGAAGAAGGATGTCATCTTCCGATGGGTACGACAGTTTCTCTCTTCTTCTGATCAAACTAACGGATCACATCACATCACATCTAGATCCGCCAGCAAGTCTACGAATGGCGTCGAGGGTTCCAACTCACCGCGAAAGCTCACGTACAAAGTGAGATGGCCGCGCGCGAAGCGGACGAAGCCCTGTCTATGCGTCAGCGCAGTCCCGCAGGTATACACACATGGCTCGAGGATGCCATCTCCCTCGGAGGTGAGGCGATGTTCGGCCGGCCAAACACCATCAATGTGCGTACTTCCTCCGCCTGGTGGTCGCGTCTTTTGTTCGACTCATGCCACCACAGCCCGGCGAAGCGAAAGACCAATTGCAGTCTCGCTTTGTACTCAAGGTCATGGCGCATCACCTGGGCGCAACACTGGGCTCCGTGTTCGCCTCGGAAGACGGAGATCAGGCACTTCCTGCGGGAGCATTAGCCTTAGCCGCCTGCGCAGTGCGTACCGCTGGCATGTCTGCTGACATCGTACTGATATCACCTAGGTCGAGCGAGCGTTCCTCTGGTACAAGGACGACCAGCCGAAGGGTATCCCTATGACGCCGTTCTCGCAGCATCATGCTGGGAAGGTCACTGGGAATTGGCGCGAGACCGCGGTGCAGGAGTTAGTCGACCGCTCTCATCGGTTCGAACGCTTGCTTTCGCGTGCTCGCGCGTTGGTCACCGCAGTTCCGCCGCTGGCTCCAGTGACTACAACCCAGCAAGGTTCTGCCACAAACAGGCTGTACGTCCGAGAGCGTAGCAGCTCTCCTCCAGCGGCATTGTTCTATGACGACGAATAATAGATCTATCTAGAGCAGCGCAAATGTAATGTCCTGTATCGGCTTCAGGCCTACTGCCATCCGAGTCTGAAAAGTCTGAAAAGTCTGAAACCTCTGACGCACCCGACAATGGAATGTCTGAATGCCATCTGAATGGCATTGTTCTGAACCTCTGAACATCGTCTGAAACGTCTGAAACGTCTGACCCAGACGTTTCAGACGCCTTCAGACAAATATGGTATTACTGATGAAAGGCCACAACGGCCACCCCGGAAACGAGGCAGCTGACAGGCTAGCTGAAGAAGGTACACTGAAACCTCCCACCGACAGTCTACCCCTGGAAATACCGCCTCGTTACGCGATTTCGGGGGCTAAACTCCAAGCCATTACGCAAAAATTAGCTTACCGGGCTATACGCGCGAGAAGGAACGCACAGGTCGACCCAAGACCAAGGACGGAAGCGAACCTGGATAGAATTCGAAGCGGTTTCCAAGACGCGTTCAGTGTACAGCTGACCGACGCAGCGATCTGGCTATCACTAAGATCAAAGCACGTAACGAGAATGGCCTCTCAGTTCATGTGGATGGCTATCCACGACGGATACATGGTTGGCACTCACTGGCATAGACCGAATATGTCGGCGGAACTCCAATCCCGAGCGATCTGCGCGGTGTGCGGCGAATGCGAAACGCTGACACATATTATCCTAGAGTGCGAAGCGAAAGGTCAGAGTATTATCTGGCAGCTGCTCAAACGTACATGGGCGTTGACGGGTGCCGAATGGAAAGAGCCGTGCTGGGGTACGACCCTAGGAGCGGCATGCGCGATCTTCAAAACGCAGGATGGCCAACGAAAGCCGGCGACGGAAAAATTGTGGTGTATCCTCTGTACCGAAGCACTCCATCTGATATGGAAGCTGCGCTGCGAGCGAGTCATTCAGAATGAAGGGAAGGAATTCACCGAAAACGAGATAGCCAATAGGTTCTACGCATCTCTAGACTTCAGACTTAACCTGGACCGCCGTACAGCAGCAATAGCGAAGGGAAAGAAGTCCCTGAGGCCGCACGAAGTCGAGAAGATATGGTTACCGATTATTGCAGATGGCTGTAACCTCCCACCGAAGTGGGTAGTAGACAACGGGGTTTTAGTGGGTATAAAACGTGGGTGATAGGGGATAACGCTGCTAGTCAGCGTTATCCCATATCGCTCAGGTTTAGAGTCCCACACTTTGTGCGTAATTGACATTTCCTCGTGGTGTATTTATTGTGATTTGCCCAAGGTCGTAGTCCTTGGACAAATCGCATAGCGCGTCCGGTTAATCCTCTTTAGCCACGTATTACACGACAAGCCCCTATGGGGACCAATGTAATAATGGATATTTGCGCTCCACCAAAAAA
>ML211734.1:0-13327 GCA_004369055.1 Polyporus arcularius HHB13444
CTATACGCCTTCTCACAGCCTCTCACCTCGCCACGATGCCCACTCTTCAAGTACATATCCTCTCTGACTCTGGGTTTCGGTCTGCTATCTTGCTGAGTGCTTTGACTGTGCGTGAGCTCTGGGCACGCTATGACTTGCTCGCTACAAGGCCAGGTTATCGACAGCATCTGGTACGACAGTTTCTCGTTGACTGGCTCCAGTCTGACGCTGCCGCAGGACTGGCTCTTGGCGATCCAGTATGTTCCCTTCTATATGATGTGTTGCTGATGCGTGTCAGGTTCCAGGCCTCTGGATGGAGAGGGGAAGGTATGTTCTGCAGGACGTTGGTACGTCAATTTTGTCACCCGCTTCTCTCATGCTCATCGCAGAGCCATGGCATCGCGCGCATGCCACAATCGTCCTAGTCATCTCGCCCCCCCCCCTCTGTATGGGTCCTTTCCCCGGGCTTTCGGTTGTATTGCTTGGTGTCCTCTTCCCCATAGACGGCTGCAGTGTAGGAGTATAGTGACATGTATGGTACCTTCGCTATGAATATATCGTTTTGTCGACCATCTCGAGCCCGATCTGGTATTGCTAGCGCAAGTGGTCAGCGTAGCTATCATGTTATGCTGGATATCGGCGTACTACCAGACTGCTACTGGACGAAGAGGAGACGCTACTCCTGCTACGAGGTGCTATGGTAGCGCTATGTAGACGCCTGTTGGAGCTACCGTAGTCCAATTAAAGGGGGGGAAACCGATGGAGCTACCAGCCCTATTCACGCTACTTCGGCTACGGTAGTATACCGGATTTTTCCTGATGAAGCTTCGCGAGTTCCTGAGCTTTAGCGGAGTTGAGGTCGCGAGTTGTGATACGGATGACGGGGAACTGCTCCTTGTATTCGGTGAGGAAGATGCGGCTGATGCGAAGACCTGGTAGCAGATGAACAGTGCAGCGCGATGTGGTCAGTATACTGTATTGCGAACATCATATGGGACTTGCCTATGTCGCCGGTACCGCCGAGGATGGCGACAGCGCCTTGGACATTGCTCGAGGAAGGCATGGCGAGTATGTTCGGATATCTGAAAACGTGAGGGGATGTGTGAGGCAGCAGAGACATTATGCTTATATACGCTCTTCGAGCGCGTCTCGCCAGTGTACGTGGACGTCAAATACACCTCCACGGCTACGCTGACAGAGTCAACACGCGATGGCTGACTAGGTCAAACCTAGATTGTTGCACCATCGTACCATTGAATCTCCTTCCTATGTCAGCTGGGCGCAGTATTGCATGAAGCTCCCCCTCGGAGACCATAAGGATTCGCGGAGTCGATAACTCAAATTTAATGTCCACCTTGGTCCCAAGTTGCGTTGTTGGGTCCGTGAGACAGGCGCTGTGAAAGATTCAAGCTCTTCAATGCGAGGGCGGATTCTAGCAGGAATATTGATTTGATTCGTATGATCCACGCTCTGTGACTTGCTGTACACATCCTCGCTCGTTGACTGGCTAACGTACATCTCGTCTTTCTCCTTCCGTAGAGGGTATCCGATGCATGCCGCGGTTTCAGCCACTTAGATAGAGCCGCGCAGCTGGTCCTCTACCGTCTTCCACTTCCACAAGCTCTGACCCGGGTTGACCAGCTCGTTCGCGTTCTCGCGGGAGAAGTCCAGCTTGCCCTGTCCAATGAGCACCCTGCACGAATACAATCAGCTCCCCGACGCCCATACCGCAACGGGACCTTCCTGATACCACTCACCAGATGTAATCCAAGACGTTGCCCGTTGGGTGCGCCTTCAGGTTGCTGTTGAACTCCTCCAGGCTCTTGCTCCGGATCTCGCCCTTGGGGACGCCCTTCACACGCGCCACCGCATCACGGATCTCCTCGTAGCTCACGTTCTGGCCCGCGATACGGAGATCGGTAGGAACAGTCGACGCGGTAGCAGGGTCGAGGGAAAGGACGGCGAGCCGCGCGACGGAGCGGCCAATGTCGTCCCCCGCCGTCGTAGCGATGCGGTTGCTGGCCGGGCCGAGGGAAGTGTACACATTCTTCTCGACGTCGATACCCACTGTAATTCGGGACGTCGGAAATTGACACGCAGATCATGAGCATGGCGGAGGAATTTGTGCAGGGAAACACACTTACAGCCAGGCTGGAAGAGCCAATTGAGGAAGATACCGGTGACCAGCAGGACGAGCTTCGTCTGCGACCCCTCAAGCGCGGCCTTGGTGTCTGCGGTAATGACGCGCTTCCTTGGCCATTCAGGGTGCTCGTAACCATCGAACTCGTTGAAGCGGTAGTCACTGTATCGCAATACGTGAGCATCGGATAGCCAGTGGACAAGGATCGACAAGTGACTCACACTCCAAACTCGCTCAGAAAGTAGACTTTAGGATTCACGCGCGCCACGGCAGCGGTGAGCTCCTTCCCCACCTTCTCAATAGTCTCCGTGTTGAAGGCGTTGATGACGACGTCGACTCCGGAGAGCACATCGTCGAAAGACTCGCTCGTCCTGCGCAGCTCTGCGCCGAGCTTGGCGAGCTCTTGAGCTTTGGGGGAGTTGGGATCGCGCGTGGTCACGCGGACGACAGGGAAATGCTCCCGGTACTCCGTGAGGAAGATGCGGCTAATGCGCAGGCCTAGTAGCAGTTGAAGCGAGAGGTGATTAGTGTACGGCGAACCTGAACGTTAAGCCATGACAAGGGACTCGCCTATGTCACCGGTCCCACCGAGGATGGCGACGGTGCCTTTGACGTTGCTGGAGGAAGGCATAACAGGATGAAGTTCTGGAGATTGAGATGCACAGGCCGAAGAGGCATATGCTTATATACGTTCATCCTCTCGTGTAGGTTGACGTCAGATAGACATCCTTCATGCTGCTCAAGCCGCTGACAGAGCGGCTATCGGCTGACTCAGAGGACCGAACCTAGTAGTTAGTGGGATGTTGCGCCATTGTGCGATTCGATCCCGTCTGGGAGCGGTATTGCCAAAGCTACTCTGCGATTCAGCGTTCACCGGGTCGATGACTCAGATTTGAGTAGAACCTTATGTCGAATGAGACGGCCGTGTGAGCACCTAACATATGGCTGCTGGCCTACGCTGGCCGTATTTCCCGCGAGAGGAATGCTGGTCCAGCAACTGGAACTAGAGTGGTTCGGAATCGACGACGTTGATGGTTTGTGCCAAGGCGATTATCAAGCGTTGCTTGCTACGCAGTCTCTGCTCGCGAGTTGCTGACAGAGTCACCGGTCGGCAAGCCATATGGATGCCGGCGGCCCGGCGCGACTCATGGCTCGCATAGCATACGATCGGCGCAGTTGCGAACGCGTCGATGGAAGAGACCGGGTTCAAGCAGGTTCAAGCAGGTTCAAGCCGGACAGCAGAACCTGCAGTCATCTCTAGTTTAGCGAAGTCTCGTCATTTGTATTGACTGATAAGCATCGTACTATGAATCAGATCAGATGGCATTCGCCAGACCTGAGCTATAGCACGCACCGTCATCACGTCCTCCGGCCTTGTTCACCGTTCATCCACAACCCCTCCCGACATGTCGGATGCACAGAGGCCCGAATACCGCACTCTAATCCTCGACCTGGGAGATGTGCTCTTCACCTGGTCTGCCGAGACCAAGACCGCGATCTCTCCCCGCCTATTCAAGGACATCATGAGCGGACCGACCTGGAACGACTACGAACGTGGGCGGCTCTCCCAGACGGAATGCTTCGAGCGTGTCGGGAAGGAGTTCTCCGTCGAGCCCTCGGTCATCGACGAGGCCTTCAAGCAGGCGCGCGAGTCCCTGCGTCCGAACGAGGATCTCCTCGCGCTCGTGAGCGAGCTGAAGGCACAGTACCAGCTGCGCGTGTACGCGCTTTCCAACATCTCCCTCCCCGACTACGAGTTCGTGATCAAGCTGCCCACGGACTGGTCGATCTTCGACAGGGTGTTCGCGTCCGCCGTCCTCGGCGAGCGCAAGCCCGATCTTGCCGCGTACGAGATGGTCATCGCGGAGACGGGCATCGATCCCACGACGGCGGTATTCGTCGACGACAGGATCGAGAACGTGGAGGCCGCGCGCTCGCTGGGCATCCACGGAATCGTGTTTGATAAGCAGGAGGGCGTATTCGCAGCGTTGCGCAAGGCATTTGGGGATCGCGTCCAAGAGATTCAGGAGAAACAGGCAGAAGCGAAGCAGACGGATTGAGACTCAGAGACAGTTGTCGAGGTCGTCGCTGGTTGTCGTCGCGAATGAAGGAGGCGAGATCTGATCAGGATCTGGCGGACTACGGACCCATACGAGATCAGGATCTACTTATGTAGTCGAGCGTTGTATGTTCCGTAGATTGTCTTCGCAGTGTTTGCTGCACACTCCTCGAGCCATGCCCAACGGTTTATACGAGGATCGCGGTGGTTTGTGCAAGACATCATGTTGACGGCGGCTTTATGCGGTCGTGGGCGGCTGTGCCACCGTCGCTCTTCTGCAAACCGCCATCATTCACCGTGCCGCCACCTGACGCTGCGTCGCTGCCTGTTCCTTCTCCGATACAGGCGGTTATGAGCGACTTGCCTGAGCCCGATGTTGTCACGGTAGACTACGAGATCGCTGCGTCGTCGGGACACAGCGGGTCATATGTGGCGGAGAACATCCTCGTGGACAGGCCTACAGATCAGAGCAGCCGATGGAGCAGTGCAATAGCTGTCACCAACGGCAAGCAATTCATTCGTCTGCGATTGAAGCAGCTCTCTATTCTCAGTGAGTCCTTGCTTACCACCCCCGCGTCGCACAGTTCTGACCGCTCAAATATTCAGAGAGCATCACGTTTGGCAAAGTAGGTGGCAGCGGTGGCGCAACATCAGAGTGTCTAACCACACGCTATTGATACTGAACAACGACTGTCAGTTTCATAAGAGTCAGTATACGTCGTGATCTTAGTATGTAGCGACGTGTGCCACTGACACAACCGACTCCAGCGCATCCATGTAATATCAAGGAATTCAAGGTCCTCGTTGGCTTGCACGAGAACAATATGACGGAGGCAAGTCACAATAATGAACCCGCACGTCCAAGTGGAGAGCTGATAGATCTCGTCTGCTAGATATTGCTTGCAGGTCTCAAGAACGACCCGATGGATGAGACCTTCTCGATCAAACATACCAATCGCGTCGGCATGCCATTTCCCACGCGCTACGTAGAGATCGTCCCTCTCTCGTGAGCCATGCCTACACGGATGAGCCGCCCTCGACGACGCTGATAGCATCTTGACAGCGCCCACGGCCAGAGTTTCAATACCTCCGTGTGGCATATATCCCTGGCAGGGATCACCGACGAGCAATACGTCGACCAGATCAGGTCGAGATATCAAGAGGTATGCGTGCCCTGGAATGCCGCTCTGCATAATTATTGACCGTTGCCCAGTATCGCGAGAACGTTGTTCTCCGCCAGATCCTCAAGCACCTCCGCCAACGCCGGTTCTTGACACCCATGACCCAGATTCTCGCCCGAGCCGGCCTGCAGTTCGAACATCCCCTGATAACATCTCTTCACGAAGCGTTCGTACTGCAAGGGAACTGGGCCGAAGCCGAGAAGGTCATCCGAGACTGCGCGAACGACGGCCTTCTCCGGTCATACCGCCAGGCCTGCGAGGCAGGCATGCGCTGGACACGCATACGCGGGATGGACCCCGACGGCGACGTTCCCTGCAGACGCGGCGGGCATGCGATGTGCATAGACGAGGAGTACGGGTTGATATACCTTTTCGGCGGGTGGGACGGACAGCGGAGCCTCGACGACTTCTGGGTATACGAAATCTCTAAGGACTCGTGGCGGCTCCTCAGCCCTGCCACCTCGAGAGAGAAGAACGGCCCAGGACCAAGGGCGTGTCACAAGATGGTCTTTGACAGCAAGACCGGCTCAATCTACCTCTTGGGGCGGCTGGGCGATGGCGACGGATCGGAAACGCATCGTTCGATAGGCCATGGACCCTCAGAAGCGCCGCTGCGCCGTTCGAGTTTGCCCATCATCTCTACCGGTACTAGTCCTCCGGAGTCGGGATCTCATGTGCCGCTTGGGTCTGCATGGCCGACACACTGTTCAGAGTTCTATAGGTATCATACGCGAGGGCTGGACGCCGGCAAGTGGGATTTGCTCTCGTTTGACACCGCGGTGAGCTCGGCTCATATCTAGCTACGTCTGAAGAAGCTCATGACGATCCTTGCAGTCGTCTGGAGGACCGCCTCTCGTATCTGACCACCAGATGGCGATCGACTGCGACGCGCAGGTTATCTATATCTCGGGCGGCCGCGTCGTCGACGCAGAATGGGATGCACTGAAGTTCTCTGGGTTGTACAGCTACAACATCCGGACAAGCGGATGGAAGATGTACAAGTGAGTGACCGTGCTGTCGCGTCCCTCGCACTCTTTTACTGAGCTGATTATTTTCGTAGTGCATCCGACATATACGCGGCACATCCTTTCATACCGCCGCGATGGGGTGAGTCTCCGCGCATACATAATCGCCGGCAGGAAGCTGATCACCTTGAACCAGGGCACTCGATGGTGCTTGACCCCAAGACGCAATACCTGTTTATCTTCGCCGGCCAGCGAGATGAGAGGTACCTATCCGACATGTATGCCTTCCACATACCCACGAGCACGGTGACCGAGCTCTTTCCCAACTTCACCTCCGCTGGCGGACCGGATCCCTGCTTCACTCAGCGCGCGGTCATCGACCCCGATAAGCGAGAAATCTACGTGTGAGTACCGCGTCCACTCGGCACTCAATCATCACTCATACCTGCGATTCGATACATAGTCTATGCGGCCTGACTCGCTCGAGACCCGGCGTGACGCCCGTCCTCGAGTCTGAAAGTCCATACTGGATCTACCGCTACGATCGCCCTGAGCTTCCGGGCAAGTGGCTGAAGATCCTTTCCGGGAAGGACGGAGACTCCCCGGTCCCGCAGCCCCGGTATGCGCACCAAGTCGTCTATGACTCCAAGTCGGAGATCGTGTACATGCACGGTGGCAACGCCGGCCTCGGCATCGACGAGGTGGAGTCCGAGCCAGATCCTCGGCCGCCAGGCTCCGGAAGCAGCGCGGAAGCTCGTCCTTCTGTTACTCTTGAGGCGGATACGGAGAGCAGGCTCGATGACTTCTGGCAGCTCGAGATCGTACGGTGCGTCTGCTCAGTCTGCTCGTACTCATCAAAGTCAACTGATTATAATTCTGCATACAGGCCAAACAACGAGGAGATCGTCAGGAGAGCTTTGTACGAGATCAGGCAGCAGCAGTGAGCATAATTCGTATCATGGCATATCACACCTCCCTCACACTAACCACCCAGGTTCCGCGAGATGTGCGAGGACGGCCCTCCCATCAAGGCGCTCACGTTCCTCCAGACCCGTGTATCCTCTGTTGTGAACCACGACGACCCCGAAGAAGCAAAGGTCTTCCGCTCCCTGCTCTCCACGCACCTCCTCGCTGCCCCCGCACGACCGCCTCTCCCAACAAGAGCGAGTACTTCGGGGTCCTCAGGTGGCAGTCGGGGTGGGAGCTCGGACGCGGGGCGCGCAGACAGCCCGCCCCCACGCAAGCGATCACGTCCGAGTTCACCCATGCCTGGCGGATCGGGGTCGGGGTCGGTCCTGCGGTTCGACGAGGATCCCATTGAGGCTGGGGGCAACCCGCCGTCCCCGGAGAGGTACCGCCAGAGAACGCAGATGTTCGAGAGGCTGCTGGCGTTCGTCAACGATGACGCGAAGCAGCCCGACGAGAACCTGCTGGACATGCTGTCGACGGATGGCCTGGTCGTCTAGAGCTCAAGTTGTTCGATCGGTCTGGCGTTCGTCGTGATGGCTCTCCCTCGTTAGATTCAGACTGTTGTTGCATCGTTGGTTATCGCATTGCTCTGTGGGCTGGACATTCTGCATGCGTATGGTTTTGGTCTGGCTACGTAGTCGTACGCTGTCTTGGCAGTTATGTCGCACCTGAAAGTCATCCGGCACCGAGACGGTATCGAGGCGGCATTGGACCACGCACCCTCGCCCGCGATCATATTACCCCCCAAAGAACCGCCACTGCTCTTGTACCGAGTTGGTACATAGCTTGTCAAGAAGAGCAGCGCTTTCTACCACCACCGGTACTGTGGGTTGCCCCTCGACCGCGGGGTCGCCATACAGGTCTTTCCTGAGAGTCGCACGAGCTGATGGGATGCATGTGGGAGTGGAGGGAGACCACACCGACCAGCAGGAACAATGCCAGAACGATCTGCACGCGGGCATGTTCTCGACAGCCGCGAGCTATATATGCCACCTATATCCACCGACGACGCAGATGTCAGGACCGGTGTGCCGAGGGTACGGGGACCACCGCCAAGCCTTCCTCGGACATCGCAGGCTGCAGCATCCGGCATCGGTTGCTTGCCAGCAGCGGATGATCTCCGTTGCTCACTGCGCGGAAGTACCGGAGGTCCGGAGCTGCGGCGGGTCGCAGATGCCACCGACGTTGCTCGCGGACCCGGGCCAAACAGCGAACACGATCGACGCACGCACCAGCAGGCACCCGCTTGAAGCTCGTACACCCTGCGCCTCCGAGGTTAAAACACCGATATAGGACCTGCGGACCGAGCAGACATACCAGGCACGGAGGTAGTCAATTTCCCCGCACGGCGTCCCGGCGAAGAGGGCGTTCGCTCGGGAGAATTCGAAGCACCGGCTACGACGGAGATGGGTTTCGTGGAGACCGGGAGGTTTTGTGCTCTGTTCCGCCAAGCCTTCTGCGTTCATCCTGTCCGACCTCAGGGACATAAGGACATAAGGTTTCTGCACCGCGCGGTGCTGACTCACGTACTCAGGACCGGTCCGCAGGACGTGGCCATGGGGCTTTGGCAGGCGGCGCGCGAGCGGGACGTCCATGCACGAGTGGCGATACTCCTGGACATTCGAGAACTGCTCTGGTAAAGGCAAAGAACCATGAGAGCACAAAACACAAGGATCAGAGGGGGAAAGACACACCGGCTTGATTTACTCCGCCCTGTCCCTTTTGTTGCATCAGTATCTAGCAGACATCGACACGCACCATGTATATGGTCCGAAACATCAAGGAGAGAGAGTGCACGCTGTCGGATCCCCCGCCGGCGCACCCCGACAAAGTCAAGTCACTCTATTCGCGTGTGCGTACTAGTGCTAGTAAAATGCCTATTCAATCACCAAGAACGTCGTGAACAGAAAACCAAGACAGGAAACGGAGAACGCTACTACTACCTGGCGACTATACTATTACACACCAGACGCAAGAAGTGAGCTCGACGGAGGGGACCGGACGTCGGGAGAGGAGGGGAGACTCGGACAGGAGACGACACTGCAGGCCAGATGCGTACGTACGTGCGTACAAGGGGTCCACTGCAGGCGGTACGTACGTACGCCTCAATAGGTGGCGGTGGTGAATTGGTAATACACGATTGGGGATTGGAAACCAGGCGGGAACAACAACAGAAAAACAACCAAGAGAAACTAGGTGAAACGGGGACCGAGGGGAATGAGGGTAGTAAGTAAGCGACAAGTGACAGTATGGGAGCGTGCGCGTATGTATGTATGTATGTACAGTCTATGGGGGGGGAATCAAGTCTATGGGGTGGTGCGGGTCGTCATGTTTTCGTGATGGCTGATGAGTGGGGCGGTCTATAGCGTCGTGGGGCCGTGATAAATAGTTGTGTTTGCATTAGGGGGTGAATGCGGGGTGGACCGAGTCCGTTGGGCGGCGTTTGGGTTTGGGCGGCGGGACCAAGAATAATAATACATGCTGAGCGGGGAGCGGGCGAGTCTTGCACGGCCGGGGGTATATCAAGTGATCACGAAGGCTGTCGGTCGAGAGGAGAAGAGGAGGACGGGACACGAGAGCGGCCCTTCAAGGTGTCACCGTTGTCGACGCCCGGATCGGCTGCATGCGCGAGAGCCCCGACCGCCCATGGAGGGCGCGCGCATGCGCAGGCACCTGCGTCGGCGCCCCATGCGCCGCAAACATGCTCGCCAGGTCCCCATCGCTGAAGCTCCTCTCCCCCGTCGCCACCGCGCCCTGCCCCGACCGGCGCATCTCCTCCTGCACGCTCTCGTACGTCGGCAAGTCGCGCAGACTCGACAGCGGCGTGATCCCCCCGCCCAAGAACCCGCGGCTCGCCATGTCGTAGTCCGGCACCTGCGTGAACGCATGGTGCAGCATCTCCTGGCTCGTCATCGGCTCTGGCGCGTGCGCAGGCGTCGCCGCCCCGCTCGCCCCCGGACTCGCAGACGCGCTCGTCAGCGACGCGAGGTTCGCGTGGCTCCCCGAGCGCGACCCCCCGATGTTGAACGTCGACGACAGGCTCGTGAACGGCTTCATCGCAATGTTGAACAGCCCGTGCATGTTCCTGCTCGCCGTGCTGTGGCTGTGCACGAACGTCTCCTCCGGCCGCCCACTGCGCGCCGCGCCGTTCTCCCCGCTCCCGCTCCGCCCGTCGCTCGACGCGAGGTCGGAGGAGCTCCGTCGTTCCGGCGACGCGGCGCGTGAGTTTGCACGCGAGTTTGCGCGGCTGCCGCGCCGGGACGGGAAGCGCGAGACGTGGCGGCTCGCGTGGCTCGACTCCGGCGGCGTCCTGCTTGGGGGCGTGCTCCGCTGTACGACCGCTGCCGGGGGCGCCTCGGGAGCCTCGCGCCCGAGGCTGAGCAGGAGTTCCGTGTTGACCCATTCGAGCGGGTGCGCGCCGGGCTGCGGCTCGTTCGGGAGGTGCTCGCTCCGTGGGGGGCGGCGGACGGATCCGTGGGCGCCCACCTGCCATGTCTCGAGGGGAGCAGGACTCTGCAGGCCGCTCGAGTCCTCGGAGTGTATACCTGGGGTCTGCGCGGCGCGTTCGGGGATGGTCGGGCTGATGCCGTTGACGACCCAGGCGTTCGCGACGCGCATGGTCGCCGCGTCCGGGAGATACGCATTCGCAACGCGGTCGCGCACGTGTGATGGGTACGATGGGAGGACTTCCGTGTCTTCCTCGTCGTCGCCGAGGACGGCCTCTCCACCTTCAACGTCAGAGGCACCAAGCAGGAGCCGCCGCGTCTGGAGTGTCGCGGCGCGGGCCTCGTCAGTGAGACGATGGTCGAGGACGTGGATGGGAAGCGAGCAACGAAGCTCGGAGGTGTGGCCGTCGAGGTTGCCGATGAGGATGGACCATCTCACTCGGTGAGTGACTTGTATCGGCTGCAACATGCAAGTAAGCATCGAGCACCGTATAGAACGTACGATATAGCACTCACCTCGAGCGAATGGCTGGGCGTCGCGTGCAAAGGCACGGTGATGTTCAGGGTGGTCACGACATCCGTACCAGGCTCCATGAGCAGCTCGTCGCCTTCATGGGGAGGCGGTAGATCGATGGTGCTTGTCGCGGCCGACGGTCCAGCAGAGGGTCCAGCAGAGGGCCCAGCGCTACTATGAGTGAACTGCGGCACACTACCACTGGACGACGAGGACCGTGTCGTGGTGGTGGTGAGCGGGGCTAGATCGATGGTCGGGTGACTCGGCGAGTGGGGTCTGGAACTTGTCGACGCGACGGGCGGAAAGTACGAGCCATGGCCATGCGAATGGGGCGAGTGCGACGAGATTCCGGGTGTATGCGCGGGCGTCTGGCCGTTCGACAGCGACTGGCGCAGGACGTGGTGGTTGCCCGAGAGCAGAGGGACGCGGAAGCGGTGGAGCTGCTCGTCGACGCAGACAGCCTTACCATCGACGATGTCGTGTTTCGTGCTCGCGATGACCCGCGTGTTCTCCTGGAACCCGGACCGCGACCAGAGCTTGACGGTTTCGTTAATGGTCGTCGTGACGCTGATAACGCGCGCGCCCTTGACCAGCGGCTGGAATTTGACGACAGCAGTGAGCCGCTCGCCGGCGGCCCACGCTTTGTGGGGGATCATGATCGAGTACATGAGCTTCTCCGGCCAGGTGTTCTCGATTTCGAGCGTTTGCTGGTACTCGAGAGCCTCCGTTCCAAACCCACGCATAATCGTCACGGGTGCCACGGCTGTGATGTCGCGATGTGTGAGACCGAAGCCGCCTCGAACGGCCTGAGCACGGAGCTTGTACTGGACCGACGCGCCGCCGAGGGCAGAGGTGTAAATGGAAGACGGGAGCGAGCCGCCGATCTGGAGCTGGAAGGGGAAGAGGTGGCGACCGGCCTTGAGAGTGTGCGCATGGTGGCGGTCGCCCTCGAGGAAGGACCATTCGTGATTGCACACGACGTAGGTCAGCTGGGAAGAGCTGAGCGCGAGACTGCGAAATTGGGGCGGTCAGTGCCATGTTCGTATTGGATGAGAAGAGAGGCGAGTTTATGGTGTGCACGGAAGACGCGGATCGCGCCGGAAGAAGCGCGGTCGCGTGTATCGTAGAATAAACGCAAAACGTGAGGATGGGGTGTCTTTTCATCGCGCCACCCCGCGCGTCGCAGCGGGTTCCCTCGTAAGTGCAAGAGAAGCAGCTGCGGCGGCGGGCATGAGAATAGGTGCGCATGTTCGCTGAATGGGATAGCGCGCCAGGTGCGAACGCCTCAGCGGCTTGGGGACACAAACATAGTGCGCAGGGGTCATATGGGCAAGAGAGGGACGTAAGAGCGGGTACTCACGGCTCTGCTGCAGAGACGGGGAGGTGGGCCTTGCCTCTGAACTGGAGGGTGATCTCCTTGATGGATGTGGGCTCGGAGAGCTGGAGCTCTACGTTCCCGCTGAGGAGGGCGGGGTTGACGTCGACGCCGGTGCCGCGGAGGCAGAGAACATCGCTGTTGACGTGAATCTCGAGGTGGGGGTGTCTGTGCAGCTTTTCCTTGTGAGGCATGTCGCGGCGAGGGTGCTGGTGGTGAGATGGGTCGAGCTCTGGGGGCGGGGGGAGGACGGGATTGGGGTCAAAGGGCCGCAAAGCAGCATGGAGGGCGGCGGACAGCGCGTCTTCCTCTGGCGGCGGGGGCGGAGACGGGGGGCGGTTGAGTACATAAGACATGGTGAAAAGAAGCAGAGAAGGAAGACAGAAAGGACGCAGGCGGAGGAGATGCCACCGCACGGTGGGCGTTGCAGACAACCAGCAACCCAGATCCAGCGCGCGATATATGTTTTCCGGGAAAGTCCTCTTCCGATCGTCGTCCCTCGGTCTCCGGCGCGACCTCTCTCTTCCGCCTCCGTCCCGCCAGATGTTTCCCGTAGATAACCGTAGTCGCCTAGACTCGAAACCAGTCGATCGGGCATCAGCGGGGCGCGAAATAGAGCAGATGCCCGAACGACTGGTCCAACTCGTAGGCCATTTGGGAGGACGTCCGTATATGGACCCCGTGTGACTCTGGACTTGG
>ML211735.1:0-13293 GCA_004369055.1 Polyporus arcularius HHB13444
ATAGCTCATAGTACTGCTTGGGTGAGAGCGAGGATGTCCGAAGCTCCGCCAACATCAGACTCGCGCTCTTGAGCGCGTCCATCAACTGGTCCAGCTCCTATGGCAAAAACACGGCTGTCAGGAAGCAAAAGTATAGTCGGCTTGTCGAGTACGAACGAGATGTCGCTTCATCTGCTTGTCTTGCAGCTTGACGATACTGAGAGACTCGCTGAGGAGCTTGCCCTCCTCGACTGGCGCTGCTTGTGACGCCGTCGTAGACATGGCTGCAGACCCTGAGCGAGACCAGACAAGCTGACAGAGGCGGTCGGAAGGGAGGAAGGGGAAGTGAGTTAATGGGAGGGGATGGAAGTGACCAGGCGCGATAATATCAATCAGTGCAGTCGCCCTCGGGCACGGCGTGTCGGACCCGAGCGCGGCGTTCTGGACGATCGTGCCCTCGCCGCGCCTAGCATCGTCTGAATCGGGAGCCGCCAGATGTCGCGCGAGTCCGTTAGCATAAAGACGCCGTCGCTGTGCGTGTCTACGAGCCTCTCGAACGCCGCGGCGGCGTCTGACTTCGCCTGCTCGACCGAGATGCGTTCTGCAGCAGAGTGTGAAGTGAGTACGGCGCAGTTCCAGCATGCGACCGTGACCGCAGGAAAGATCGTCTTGAGCTTCTCGCCCTTGAGCGTCCCGCCGGGCCCGGTTCAGGCAGCCGCCGAAGTCGAAGTCGCATAAAACCCCGGACACTGGCGCACGAGGTCCGAGAACGAGACGCAGGGAAAGCCGACGAAAGGTTTCGTCCGCAGGTCCCAGCCCTGAGACCGCTCAGCTTACGGTACAGTACTAGGCGTCAACGCATCTCATAGAGCACGTACCATGGAGGTACGAGAGAGTACCAACAAATTTGTGCATGCTCCGGGGAGCAGGCAGCGCGTGTTAACGACCATCTCGGGGCAGGGATCAGGATACGCCAGCGCACGAGCTTGAGGGTCAAATCGACGACCTGGTCAGCGATTCTGTGTCAGATCAGCAGAAGACGACATTCGCTAACAGGACACGCACCTCGTCAGGTCCATACGCGCAGATAGTCTTCTTATACGCGACCGCAGACTATGACGCGATTTCCTGGACAATAATAGTGTCTCACCTGCCGAATGCAGCCGTTTGCAGTGGTTTGCACACCCTTGCAGTGATTTGCAGTAGTTAGCCCCGTTTTGCAGCCACTTGCAATGGTTTGCGGCCATTTGCAACAGTTTGCAGTGCTTTGCAGTCAACAAGGAGATTCGTCTTTTTGGCGCCCTGCGAGCGCCAAAAATAGACTTCAACCATCTTTGCAGTCATTCGATGCGGCTTTGCAGCTACGTTGCAGAGGTTTGCAGACCGGACCATCAATCGTTCCCAGTACGTGGCGTTTTTCTAGTCTTTCCACCTTTGCAGAGAGTACCACTCATTGGCTCATCTTTGCAGACATATGCAGACCTTTGCAGCAACCACGCTCACGATGCGAGGCCGGGCGTCTGCCACACTCAAGTCCAACCACGCAAGTTTGCTTTCTCTCGGAATCTCTTGACGACCCCGCTATCCGCCACTGGGGCTTGGCAGTGACGCCGCTGATGTAGGATCCCCCACAGGTTCCCAAAACCCTGCGCCCATCGATGGCTCCTTCGGCCGACCGTCGACCTCCTGGCCCATCCCCCTTCCTTGCCTGCGCCGATGCGCCCATACCGGCCTTCGCACATACACCCTGCACACTCAGCTCAGAAACTCCTTCCTCGCTGTTCACCAGGAGGACCTCCTTCCAGCCCGTCCTCCCCCTTCTCCAGTTTTACGCCTGTCCACACACCCTCCCGCGTTTTCGCTTTTCGCGTGCCGGCCCGCGCCTCATCCCTGTGTACACCAGCGTCTCCTCCACCCGCCCCAAGGCCGCTCGCTAGTCATGGACCCCGCGACGCAACTGAACAACATTCGAGCATCGTATTGGCACATCTTCGACCAGGTAAACATTGCTCTTCGCGCCTACGTTGGCGACGCGCCGCGTCTCGCGCAGGTGAGGACTCTCGCTACCTCCCTCCTTGCGGCAGTTCAGCAGGTGCGTCGTATTGGTCACGGTACATGTTGCTTTGACTGATTCCACCTCAGCACCGTCATGTTGTTGCTGCAGGGGAGCTTCATACCCTCCGCACGAGCCTTGAGAAGATGATTGAAGACCTCGACGACGCGCGGCACAAGTTGAGGGATCCACCCGACGAGCCTCACCTGCCCATCATCGAAACCATTCACACTGGCCAACGAGGACGCCCTGCGAAACCGATCGACCCCACGTTTCTCGCCGAAGCCCTCAGAATTCGAGGTCCCGCTCGCGTCGCGAAGGTGCTCAAGTGCTCCGCTCGCCATGTCCGCCGCGAGGCTCTTCGTCACGGACTCGTCGAGCCCGCCCCGCCCGTATTCCGTGTCGTGGACAACCCCGACGGGACCACGTCCCGTGTTCACACAACGCAAACCGCCCCCGTCTCCACGCTTACCGATGAACAGCTAGACATGCTGCTCATGGACATTCTGTCCTTGTTCCCCCGCTTTGGCCATGTCATGCTCGTCGGTGCGCTCCGTTCCAGGGGACATCGTGTACCCGAGGCTCGCGTCCGCATGGCGTGCGTGCGCATTCGCGGCGCGCCTCCCGATTTCGCTCGGTGTCGTATCATCCGCAAAAAGTACAAGGTTGCAGGTCCACTCGCCCTCGTCCACCATGATGGTCAACACGGTACGTCTTGTGTGCGTATCTCTGTCTTCTGGCAGTCCCTCACCACCGCGAGCAGGTTTGATACGATGGAAGTTCGTCATTCATTGCTTTGTCGACGGCTTCTCCCGTTTCGTTACCGGCATTCGCGTTCACACCAACAACCGAGCGCAGACCGTCTTGGAGCTTTTCCAGGTCGCCGTCAGTCGGCACGGTTTGCCAAGTCGAGTGCGCGGGGATCACGGCACAGAAAACCTTGCCGTCGCAGGTTGGATGGAGACCACAAGAGGGCGGAACCGTGGTTCCTACATTTGGGGCAGGTACGCGTCTGTCATGTTGGTCACGGTGACACCGTAACTCACCATCTCACCTCAGGAGCGTGCACAACACGCGCATCGAGCGTCTCTGGTTCGACGTCACCGTGGGCTTCGGTGGCAAATGGAAGATTTTCTTCCTGGAGTTGGAACATAACGATGACTTGGACGCCGACGATCCTCGCCACATCTGGCTTGTGCATCATCTCTTCCTGCACGCCATCAATCAAGACGCCCAAGAATGGGCTGACATCTGGAACGCGCACACCCTCCACGTCAAAGGCGAGCCCGCCGCCACTCCGCACGAACTGTTCATGTTCGGAGTCGCCGAGCATGGCGCCCGCGGACTCTCTCATGTCGCCCCTCCCGCCGCTCCAGTTGCTGTCGAGGAACAAGTCGACGACATCGTCCACTACGGGGTGGACTGGGACGCCGCGAACGACCCCGTACTTATGCGCCACCATCGCGAACACAACCAGGAGGGCGTGGACACGGAGGCCGTTGTCGCGGGAGTCCCATGCCGCCTGTCGGAGGTGACTTGCGACCCGCCGCGCTGTCCGCTCTCACTCGACGTAGTAGCCATGCTCAATCTACACCTCAGTCACCACTTTGATCTGTCGTCGCGTGATATGCTGGTTCGGCGCGAGCTGTGGCGATCCGCCCTGGCTTTCTGCCACCCTTGGTTTACGTAGTACGAGTCCTATGTACGTCACAGAGTATGAATATTTGACTACATGTTTTCGCGCGCTCTACCCATCTCCTACCAGCTCGTGCGCAGTACTCCGGGTTATATGAACTTCTCATCTATGTATGTACATGCCCCGAAGGTAGTTCCCGACGGCAGGCCGAGAGGGAATTTGCCCGAGAGCGCTCGCCACGGCGAGAGCGCTTGCGACGGACTCAGTAAGCTCCTCCCACTACCGAAGACGTCGTTGCTCCGAAACAAGATGGCTACCGACCCTGTCCAGGACGTTCAACACCTCACTAACAGTGTCCAAAATCTGGCTATCGATCCCGGGCAACAGGTTGAAGACATCATCAATCATATCGAATTTCGCAGCGGGGTGTCGCATGCAAGCCCCGCCGTGGTTCGTATCCAGCCAGTGTCCGACATCTTCGTCCCCGAGCACGAGATCGATGTGTTCTTCGAGTCCGAAGCCCAAGAGGCCATCAAGATGTACCTGCGTGGCAGCGGACATCCAGAGAACCCCACCATCCGGGCGTTCGTGGGCGACACCCGATTCGCAAGCGAGCGTCCCGACCCGCTGCTCCGTGCTCGCCTCTTTCTGCGCTCCGTCACTGGCGACGAGGTCATTCAGCGCGATGGGCATTCCCCGCGGGTTCCAGTGGTATGTCCTTGCTCTCACTGAGGCTCAATCCCCCCGTCCTGACTGCGTACTATCCTCTCCGTCCGCACGGCATGTGCAGGTTTTTTTCTCCCATTGCGGCTCTAGAGAACCTCTCGCTCTCGACTGCTCCAGTTCGCTGCCATTGCCTCCGCCTGTGAGATTTCAGTTCCTGTACGACATTGGTGCATTCGTTGACCTGACCTTTGGTGTGCAGATCGAGATGCACGCTTGTTTCGCACACTGCACCATCACCATCAACGAGAGCGTGCGCAATTTATTGAACGAGGGTGCCCCGTACCATATGTTCCAGGTCTGGCTTCATTCGGCCGTCATGGACATGGAGGAGTACTACGACTACATGTGAACGTTTTTGTCGTGTATTATGTCTTGTACGCCAGCAGCTACGAATCACACATTTGCCTCGGCGACCACTCCTCCCACTTGTATCCGGCCATATTCGTTCTACAACAAGGTACACTGCCGCCTGCCGCGGCCTTCCTTGCTCACGTAGCCCGCCTATTCCCCCTCGTCGGTCTCCTCGTCATCCCAGTCGAGTGTTGGTGCCGGTGCGGTTTCGACAGCCTTCGGTATCTCGCGCGACAAACATCCTATCGCCTCCGCCATTATCCCCTCCATCCCAGGGCATATCTCCACCTCATCAACTCGGACGAGTATGAACGGTTTGCGATACAGGCACGCTGTCACCGGCAGCGCGTGATATCCCCGCACCCACCTGTCGTGTTCGGCGACCCATACTTCATAGCCCCACATACCGACGCGCCGCCATATAGCCATGAACGCCGCCTCGTCCTCTAGCCGTACATGCGTCTGTCCGGGCGCAACGTCGATGTACGCTACATGTGGATGCTGTCCACTCTGAAGCAAACATTACAGCTACATGTCATAACGCGTCGAACACCATGTGGGTAATAAAGCTTACCTCCGACCAGATATACACCGTGTAAATCCAGGAGACCGGGGCGCCGGCCGAGAGAACCAGTTGACCGTTCATGACTTCAGGCATTCAGTCTGTCGTCGGTGAAACTGTAGTAACTGGGTGCGGGCATATCGCCGCGTCAGTCGCACTCCGAGTGTCTGCTTTGAGTCTCGCTCTCACCTTTCCGGATTCGCAGCACGAGATGCGGCCGTCGCAGTAGCAACCCAGATTGTGCACGGAGAGGGGGTCTCTACTCAATTGTCAGCAAGAGGGTGTGAACTCATACATAGCGCGAGGTAGTACTGACCGATGTCAATCGTTTCCAGACGGCGCAGTGTGCAGGTCGGTCGACCAGTAAAGACTGACCAATGTCGCGGGCGAGGACCGCCATCTATTGAAATCGCGCTATAAGAGATTATTGATCATTCGTTGTTACAAATGATGACTAAGCTACACACTTGGCAAGGCGTCTTACCTCCTCTCCGTCCCGAGTCTCACTCTCTGCCCCTTCTCTACGACAATGTCCACATATGATTGTCCGACAGCGGTCCCCGGTTGTCTCAGTCCTCCTGAACGGGCACCTTCTTCTGCACCCTTCGCCCTCCGACCCGCACACGACACCTGGCGTATCAGCGCAAACTCCGGCTACGACCCCTACCCCCCCGAAGACCGCCAGTGCGTAACGGGTTCCTCCGCTGCAGGCATCAAGAGACGACGCGAGCAGTCTGTCGACACCACGCCATTCGATGTGGTTGACGACCGTGCCACGTCTACTCCGCCTAGACGCAAGGCTCCATGCGTGCAGTGTGCACAAGCCGGGGTGGCGGAGGGGTGCTCGCAGAACCGACGGACGATTGGATGCGTGCGCTGCAACGCGCAGCGCCTGGCTTGCTCCTACCGAACTGGTCAGTACACTTCCACGTTGCCCTGGTGCATGCTCACCTGTTCCAGGGGCGGCTGCAACTCCGCACGACTTCGATGTGCCGCAACTCATCCGCAGTGTGGAAGGGTCACTGTCTTTGGTGCTCGAGCACACTCGCCACCTACTTGACCAGTCCCGACAGATGGGTGACCGTGTAGTCGCCATCGATCAGATCGTCGCCAGCGGTGAGCAGAGCGTACGCTTGACCGCACATCTCGACGCGCTCTGGCAGGCGATGGAATTGAGGGTGGTTACACACTTCGGAGGGCTGGAGCAACGGCTGGCAGGGCTTGAAGAGGAGTTGCGTGATGTCAAGGACTTGGCACGCGAGCTCATCGCGCGGACGCGTCCAGCTGGTGAGTTGTTACTTTCTTCGCGTCAGTGTGTTCCATCTTAAGGCTGCCGTCAATGCTCTGGGCAAAATAGATGTCTATGCCGCCCATATGCCACTCGGTGGACTGCATTCCCCGCCCACCGATGACCCATCTGCACGCAAGCGTCGTCGCCGTGCGCTTGCACATGGATCTGATACGTCGTCAGACGCATCAACAGACCTCTCAGTGGGCACACTCTCGAGGGCGCATCGGCCTGGGTCCCCTCCCCGTCGGCCCCCCGCACGTTCGTCGTCGTCTGCGGCCATCACGCAGACCGGACGGCCATGAATACGCGCCAATGAGTTGCGCATCAGCTCCACCGTATGTCGTTCCCGTGGTTCTCCAAGTTGGCATAGTCGGCATACTCACGCACACACGCAGACCTCAAAGGAACCATCCATACATGGCGCGCAGGATCGTGCGGTGGAGAGGGGTGTCCTCGGTGCCCCAAGATTTCGCGTCCTTGGGGGCGTGAAGCCGTTCTCACCGACGCCCGGGTGTGTTCATGTAGTGCATGTGCTCGATAGTAGCTTCTGCGCTGTGGGTGTACGCAGCAGGCCGCCGGTTACCATGTGTGATAACCACAATTTGACGCAGTCCGCGTGATGGCGGAGGTAGGGCGAGGGGGGGGGGGGGTTCCCAACCCCCATCCTGATCTGGCGCAGTGATATTACGGCATGTCAGGCCTTCGGCAGTACGCCTCGTACCTACGTCTTACGTCAATGTAACATTGTGTGCTGCATCCTACCGCGCGACAGGGTTAAGTCAAGGATGCCGTGGCGCCTTGCGCAGGCGTCGCACATGGAGAACAGGATTACAGATTTATAAGAACTGACGACGCTACTGTAAGTAAGTCATGTCAGTAACAAGTGACATTGCGTCTCAGCGCCTGTGGCAAGAATAAGACGCTCCTCTTACCACGTCGTGCCTCACTGCGCTCTCGACTGTGACTCTTGTTTATCCTACTACTATCGCTGAGATAATCTCCTCGTCTGGCGATGGACGACGCGCAAGACGAGCCAGGTGAGCCTGAGGCAGATCGCACCGTGCATGCGCTCCCGCCTACTCCACGCGGCCCATTCAATCCCGCAGTAGTTGCTGATACATATGAACCAGCCGCGAATGACCCAAGCACCCTTCTGACTTCTCGCGCTCGGAGGTACCAACGTAGGAACGAGACGAGGGAAAGGGTGCGCGAGGCCACTCCTCCGGCCCCCGCGACGCGTCGCCGCCGACGTCATCGCAATGTCTCCGTCAAGGGCGATTGTGCGTACCCATCGTCTGTCGTGTTGTACTTGGTGCTCAAATTCTTATAATCAGCCGATTCAGAGCCTCCAGACAGGCAAGACCCCACCTCTCGGCGCGACCCGCCCAGCGCCGCTATCGCGTCGGCATGTGAGGCTAGTCCCAGAGGTGAGACGAATCCCGATACCATTTGCGTTCACTAACATACAACGTCCCCAAAGCCTCCAGGGCGCATTTGGGCGCGCACACCCCAGAGCAGAACAGCTCACCAGGGGTGAGCGTGGCACACCACCGTGACACCGAGGACACTTTCGGCACCGCGCTTCAATTGAACACCTGCCTCGCTCCCTCAGAGGCTACTCCACAAGGCGACTCTGCTGAACAGGGCCGGGATGTTACGGGCACAGGCAGGTCAGACGGCGAGCCCTATCCCCCTCATGGTACGTCTCACATTCACACAAGCCCGTTTTGCGCATGCCCACCTGCATTCGCTTGGCAGTATCAGACCGGAGTGGCACGGCTGAGGATGGTGGACGTCCCTGCCGCAGTCCCAATATCTCCACCCATATGGACGTCGACTTCCCCATGGTCGTAAGATCCCGCCATTTGTGTCTCGCACTTCATAGTCTTATAGTCAACATGTCTCCGCCAGAGTACGGCGCGGCCGGCCCCTCCCCCTTCAACCTCTTTGATCTCTGCCATACGGCCAGCAACGTCTGAAGGAGCATCTCGGTGAGCTTAGTGCACTGTCAGTCAGGCATGTTCGTGGGCTCATGGCTGCCCAGGGTACGGGTGGAGATGCCGTTAGGTCAGGCAGATCCCGCTACGCTGGCGCAGAACATGCGGGCGTACGTGCAGTCACGGCGTCCGGCCTTTCAGCCTGTCCCGCCTGATCTCGCCCTCATCCACCATCGCGCCATCCGAAGACAGGTAAGTTCGCCGCCAGCCCAGACCCATATCATTATGCGCGATACTCACACATGCACTCGCAGTTCAGAACACAGGTTAACAGCGCACGCACTGCGAGCCTCCCTGATATTGCAGCGGCTCCTACGGCGCCCTCCCGCCCTCCTCCCGTCGCACCGTCGAGCGTACAATCGGGCACTAGTACTCGTACGTCTCCGGTTCTGCCAGTATCTCGTGCGTCGCCGCCGCCGGCCCACTCGCCGCCTCTATCGATGTCCGACGGCGATTCAGTCAGTGAGCTAGGTGATTATTTCTGTTAGTGGTGCCGGTCTACTGTCATGCTTCAACTCCCCCTCCGCCTTAGATCTGGACCATCACACATCTCCTGTGCCTCCCGTGGAAGAAGAGGACGACGAACCGCCTCCCAGAAGAGGCAAACCCGCCCGTCCCAAGCCCTTGCCTTACGTAGACCCACTCATCGTCGAGTACATCTGTAGCCGCTTTCCTCGGCGGGTCACCCGGGCGCGCGAGCTCAGTGCCACGCCGTCACCGTATGGTGTGGCATATCGCGATGTTCTACGCCTGCGCGGCATTGGAGGTGCCCTTGCAGACTTGGGCATCGGGACCTCGAAGACCGAACGCGATTTCATCACGGTGGAGGTTCGAGGACAGGAAATTCACATCCACCCTGACGACGTCATGGTCACCTTAGGCATGCGTCCCAGTACCTATCGGTCGGTTCGCTCGCACATGGACAAGGTCCAAGCCGTCTACACTTGGCTAGGTCAGAACAAAGACATCTGGGAAGAATCCACCACGCGCAAGCGATTGCTCTCAGTGGAACATCGGGCGTTCGAAGCCATGAAGGCGTTATTTGGTCCAACCCCGTTGCCGAATCGCCGAGTTACCCCTCCAGAACCACACCCTGCCGGAATTCACGACGCCCTCTGGGAACCATGCGCGACATTTGTGGGGTGGGCAGATACGATTATGACGCGTTATGAGTTGGTGAAAAAGTTGAATCTCCCCGTGTCTCCTGATTTTTACGACGCCATTGTTTAGAGTACACCTCTCCCCTGCTCGTATGTCACCCTGTACTTGCACGCAATGTCCATCCGATTCACCGATGTCGCATTACATCGTAGATCACAACATTTCAAGCCGGGCCTCGACGGCGGCGATCATATACTGTACAGTGAAGATGACGGATAGGATAGTCGGACTCACTCCGCGCTCGGCGATCGCACACAGTTCCTCGGCGAAGTCGTCCCCGTCCGCTAGCCATTCCTCCATGTCGGCAATCCAAGCTGCCCGCGTGACAGGTGAAGCCCGGAGGGCGCGAGCGAGGTTTTTGTCGAGGGCACGGCAATATTTTACTCGATCCTCCATGTAGCCCCAGGACAGCAACTCCTGGTTGAGCGTGTCAATGTGCGCCATGTTGCCGACGGAGCTGCCATGCGCGATGCCCACTGGTCCTGGACTGTCGGGTGGGCGTCGGTCCTCGTTCAAACACGGAGGCGGCAGAACTCACCACGGTGTGTCGTTGAGACTAAGGCCAGCCTTCCCTCCCCTTCGCTTCCCTGTCCCTCCATGTGCCACCTTGTCATTGCTGTCCTTCGGGTGCCCCGTCATGCGGTTATTCTGAGGCTGCGTAGCGTCACCGGCGTGCGATGGTACTTGCTGCTGTAGGCCTCGATGTCCGGCATGTTCGCTCAGAGCAGCGCCGTTGCGCCTGATGTCATTCATCAGCCACGGAAAGCATGTAACATGCGGGGAAGACCACAAGGGACTCACATCTTGCGCCGTTGATAGTATCGGCGGTTGCGCGCCTGACGTAGTAGCTTCTGTCTCTTCGTGAGCGTACTGTTCTTGACAGGGCGCGCCTTGCGCCGCTTGGAGTCGTCTGCGCCGGTGTCACCAGACTGTCGCGCGTGAGCCATGGTAGAAAGTGGCAGGTTGGGAGGGAGGTGGTCGACGCTCAGGAGTAAGACGCTGCGCGCTCGCGCGGTGTCTTATATTCGGAGCGGTGCCTTTGCCAGCTCCCGCGCCTGGCTTTGACAGGCAGTAAGACGCTATCGTCCACTATGGTCTTGAATAGTTCCGCGCTGTTCTTCGCCACCCTCGGTGATCATATATAACAGCAATTGCATAACGTACATGCGGCGTAGAAGCGGCCCAAATGGTATCATACAAGGAAAGTGCTACAGCACGGATGCCCGCCCTCTTCCCCTAGTCGCTGAATGGTGCTGCCGCGCTCGTCTCGCACTTGATGTTGGCCTGGCGCCACAAAGCGCGGTGCGTGAAGTGAACAAGGAGATGCCGCTCCCCGAAGTCCCAGTCCTCAGCCTCATGAAGAAGATCCTGACCGCGGATCGCAATGACGTCCCCGGGTCGCAGGACGACCTCAGCCCGGAGCTGTTTGAACTTCAGGCGGCAACTCCCGAAGGTTCCAAAGTAGATAATGATAGCCCATGCCCAATGCGGGTCCTGGTTGTCCCAATGTGCCCGCGAGAAACGGTTGAACTGGATCTCCCGTCCCTCAAAGAAGAGCTGCGGCTCAGCGAGGCCGGCCAGCGCACGGGAACTAGCATAGCGTTCGAGTCGCCAGTGGTAGAGCTTCTCCATTGACCGATACTGGTCGGGGTCGATGGCGGCCAGAAGCTTCATGACGTACGAGTTGACCACGTCGAGCTTCTCCAGGAGCTCACATGCCCCGTTGAACGTGGAGGAGTTGCGGCGGACGTCCGCGCACACACCCGGCTCTTCATGCTAGAGCCGCCGCATGCAATTCAGTCGAAGAATAGCCAGACATAGGCGATGCGCTCACCGGATGTCCGATGGCGTGCCAGGCGAGGACGATGCGCGTCGTACCTACCAACTCGCCCACCTGCTTGTACCCGCCCTTCTTATCGTTGGATACCGCCTGAGAGGGTTTGCAAGCCCTACCCCATTGGCGAGCGGCTTCGAAGAGTTCCTCCTTCGCGGTAACAGATCAGGTGGCGTAGTTGCAGACGAACAAGATATGTTGTACGCACCAGATTTCTCCCGTTCAAACCTCCCGGCAGGTGATACAATAGATCATACCCATCCACGCTGGTCAAACGGCGAGGTCTATCTCCTGCAAACACCGTCTGAGATCCGGCAGGCTCCACCTCTTCAACAGCGGACGGTCGCCCATGGGGCGCCTTAACCGCTATGCTCAGTGAAAATGCCTTCATTTGGGCTACGACGTGAATCAGCGGTCGGGTGCGAGGGGCGGGCAGACACACAATGGACGTACTGGTGGATGACCGGGTTTGCGCGGCACGCGCGTGAGCTTTGGCCAGCCGACCGGCGCCCTTCACCACGGAGGCTCGTTTCGCATTCTTTGAGCGGCGAATCCATGTAGCAGCCCCTCTGGTAAAACATATCATGGATTGCGAGGGGTGAACCACCGCGGTGACGTGAGATATGTGCGGCACTCACTCGTTGTCCGACAAATCGCTCATCTGATCCATGTCAACCTCCATATCCAGATGCGCCCGGAGCCTCCCCACATCCGCGGAAGCCGACTGCACCCGGTTAGAATCGCCGCCGACAGTGACAGGAGCGGCCACCTTGTTGGGAGAGAGCATGGGGAATGAGAAGGTGGGCAGGCGCAGATGAGCCACTCACCGCGGACTTCACGGCCGACTGTCCCAACGCTGTTCGGGACCGAGTCTGAGGTGCGCGAACGGTGCGCGCTGCTGTCACTTGAGAGCGGGTTTGGACGCGGTGGGGTGAGGGGCCAAGATCACCACCAGGACCGTCCGGCGGAGGACCGAGATGTTGAGAGCCGTGCCCTCGACGTTGAACGGGCATTGCTGTGGCGCGTATGTAAGTAAGTGCTGGTAGCCTGCGTATATAAGCTAGGTTACCTGCGAGAGTAGGAAGACAGGCCAGCCACAGGTGATGAGGCCTTGAGGGCGGGGTGGAAGACGACGGTGGATGTGGGGTGTGCAAGCAAGGACAGGACAATGACCACTGTTCGCCGAGATTATGTAAGCAGGTTCGGGCGTCTGCACGGCCATTGTTGTCTTGTCAGACTAGACACCCTCCCTTCCTACTTCCTCCTACAATCTTGCTCCTAACTGCTCAACTTGGAACGATCGCTTCGCGTCAACCCTTCCCGATCTAACAGCATGTACGTTCGCTGCACCACTCCAACATAGTGGTGCCAACGGCGTCTGACTCGGTGACCAGCCCCAACATCTCGCGTCCGCATATTGCCCAGTTTCCAAGCACGGGCACGGAGAAGCCGAGACCTCGCTGGGGCGACGGACATATGGGGCTCAGGATGGGCGGTGACAAGGAGAACTGAATCGTGAGTGTTCAATTATCATCATGGAGATACTTTGTATGCGCACCTCTCCCTCCTTGCTGGGTGGTGACGTTGAGGTGGTCACCCGCCACTGCCGACTCGCGCGCTGTTCCAGCGACGAGTCTCGCGGTCCCGGCTCCGTCCCGAGGCTCGCGTTGTTCCAACGCACCTTGGTGATGCCCCGGGGTTGG
>ML211736.1:0-13257 GCA_004369055.1 Polyporus arcularius HHB13444
TGGTTCGCAGTGCTGGGCACGACGCCGTTCGCGGTGATGCAAAAGTCCCCGTACGCGATCTGCGTGGGCACGCCGGTGCCCTGCACGGGGAAGAGCGCGGTGATGTCCGCGGAGGAGCCGTCGCCCGCGAGGGCGGCGACGAGGTTCGCGCCGGCCGCGGCGAACTCGGGCGCGAAGACGAGGGAGGTGTCTGTGGTGTCGTGGGGTCGCGTTAGTGATCGTTCTCATTACAGGGTGTGCAGCTACGTACTTTGGCTGGAGAAAAAGTGCGCGGCGGTGCCTGCGGGGATGAAGTCGGCCGCGACGAAGGGCACGACGGCAGCGACGGCGGAGAAGAGGGCGGCGAAGGACTTCATGGTGACGCGCAAGTTGTAGTAGGTGTAGGTGATCTTGAGTACTGTGGAGACGAGGACCGTGCTGGTCCTCGATCGACGTGCCACTCTTTATACAACGAGGAGGTGCGGATGGTTACGCCGGGCGCTGAAATAGGTCAGTAGGCTCCCGGCTCCGTCCTCGATCGGGTCGGGCTGTAGGGCTGAACACGCCGCCATCATGCATGTGCTCGCCGCGTGCGGTGGTTGGATGGCCGTACATGCCTGGCCAGGCGAGGTGCAATGCGACGGAGGTATTAATTGTGGTGCGTACATACTGATCGTTGTTGCTGTGATAGACCGGACGGAGGAGGAGGAGCAGTGGTGGAATTTAGGCCCCGACAGTCTCAAACTACCTTCCGTGCTGTGCTACTGTATGCCGAGGTTGAGGTTGCTAGTGTGTAGTACTAGGAATACGGGTCGATGCGCACGTCCGAGGCCCAAGTTGAAGGGCCTACACTTTGCGCCGACGGCAGTGGTGCGTTGGTCGTATGGCAACCTCAATATTCGGCTGAGCGTAGCAGCAGGGACAGATTTTGGATGACACACGAAGGCGGGGATTCGCAAAAGACAGAAGAGGCTTGAAGGTTGTATACCGGCATGGACTGAGTTATGTAAGGCAGGATGCGGTCCGCGGTTCAACACACAGTGACATCGTGCAACGGTATATGGCTCCGGGGAAGGAGGGATCAGTTGGAATGCGACGCACCATGAAGGCCTCACTCGTATACACTTGAAACTTCCAGGAGTCCCGGCTTTGCAAAGTTCACTGGATGGATCCCACGACGAAGAGAGTGGGGATGAAGTCGGAGTGTCCCGTGCAATAACGGCTAAGTGCATGCGTGCAGTAAATGCAGTTGGTCCATAAAAGAGTAGGTCATGTTCGCGTAGGAATGTCTCTTCATCGACAGGACGAGGTAGTGCTGCATCCCGCCCTGAAGACGGTAAGAGGAAAGAGCTCGCTGGAGCAGTGGCTATATGGGATCTTGACTAGGTTCAAACTCTCCATGTCGCATGTGCAGTTCCAGCGCACGAAAAAGAACGAAAGAGAGATAAGCAAGTCGTCGAGGGGCAAGTGCGCGATGCAGGAGGAGGCCGGAGATGGTTGGGAGACGCGTTGTCCTGGCGTCCCGACTCGTAAGCCGCGTCAAACTCTATTTGCGTTGACCTCCACCGTGCGTCCGAGTCTACCACGTCCACATGTACCGACTAGACTCGACACTACTTCTGCGGATTACCAACTGCTGATACTGACACGCCTCACTGTGCGCTGCGGACCCGGAAATGCTTCTCAAGCTTGCTGCGACTAGTATGCTCTGGGGATCGTGCTGAGCGACCCACTGGCACGCCGCGTCAACTCAAGACAGGAGACGGTATTCGCGATGACGTGGACGCCATAGCACCTAGAGGGACCTTGCGAGGATATAAAGACTGGTGAGCTTTTCAGTCGTCAGCACTCCATTCCTCTTCTCCCCATCTCCACCATGCCGACACAGAAGTCTCTCGTCCTCCCTGCAGCGCAAGCTAACTGGGAGGTCAAAGTCACCGACGTGCCCACCCCCGGTCCCCAGGACGTTCTCGTCAAGATCGCCGCCACCGCCCTGAATCCGCTCGACTGGAAGATCCAGGCGTTCGGTCTGTACGTGCAGAAATACCCGCACATCGCGGGCTGCGAGGCTGCGGGCACCGTCGAAGAGGTCGGCGGCGAGGTGAAGAACCTCGCCAAGGGCGACAAGATGTACGTCCTCTCCTGCGTATGTGGCTATATGCGCCCGGTGCTGATGCGTTTTGCAGCCTCTTCCAGGGCGACTTCGCCAATACGCATGCGACGTTCCAGCAGTACTGCATCGTCCCTGCGGCGCGGACCTCGAAGGTACGCATTGTCTTGCGATGTCGTTATATTCCCTTCGATGTCGCTATATGCTTTTCGATCTCGTAGCTGACAAGTCCTCGCAGATTCCGGATAACATCTCCTTCGACCAGGCGGCGTCGGTTCCGCTGGGTCTCGCCACCGTCGCCACCGGGCTCTGGAGCCACCACCCCGACGCCAAGTCTGCGAACTGGCCCGCTCCGTGGGAGCAAGAGGGCTCAACGAAGTTCGCCGGGAAGCCGGCCCTGATCCTCGGCGGCGCATCCTCCGTCGGACAGTACGGTACGTCACCTCAACGCTACAGCTCGTAGCACCACCTGACATCGCACGTCTTCGCGCAGCCATCCAGTTGGCGAAGCTGTCCGGGCACTCGCCCATCATCACCACGGCGTCCGCGCACAACGCGGCCTCGCTCAAGTCCCTCGGGGCGACCCACGTCCTCGACCGCTCTCGCGCTCCCGAGGACGTCCTGCGCGAGATCCAGAAGATCACAGGCGGCACGGCGATCGAGTACGTCTACGATCCCATCGCGACCGCGGACACACAGGTGCTCGCGTACGACGCCCTCGCCCCGGGCGGCACCCTCATCCTCACCTTGCCTCCCGCCATCCCGGAGGATAAGTTGAAGGACGGCGCCGGGAAGCGGGTCATCGTGGTGTTCGGCAGCGTGCATGCGCCGTTCAACAGGGCGCTCGGCGTGGAGCTTTGCAGCCGTCTCACCGACTGGCTGCGCACCGGGGTCATCGTGGTACGTCTGTCTCTGGGGATCTTCGCTTGCGTGTCTGCTTGCTGACCGAGTGCGTGTCTGCCAGCCGAACAGGGTGGAGGTGCTGCCCAAGGGCCTTGTGGGCATCTCGGAGGGGTTGGAGCGGCTGAAGCAGGGCAAGGTCAGCGGCACGAAGCTGGTTGTGCGCCCGCAGGAGACCCCGTAAGAGATTGTCCGCGATTACCGCGGCACCACGTCGAGCCCGTCCAACCGTCGTCCTTTCCCCGTTCCCGTCTTGCGCTGTGATGCAGTACTTGCCTTGTATAATACTATCATATCCACCATAGCCTTCCCGGCTGATGCGGTCCAGGGAGATTCTACGTGAGGTGAGTTCAAGATTTGGGGATGAGCGAGGCGTTAGTGGTTAACCACCGTCTCTTCAATTACCAGTCGAACTTTGGAGCTCGTAAGCAGTCGTCTCGAGTGTGCGGTCATCGTATTTCCGGAGCCGTAACGCATACATCGCGCGCACCTCAGCGATTCAGCCGCCTTTCTATGATGTCGCCTCACCCCGAGGTACATACAAAGGCTGTGCAAAGCTGTACAGGCGGTTCCCAGCGCTGATATACACGGTAGGACCCTCGCCTTTCTCCCATCCCGGCCGTTCAGTTACAGTCATGTCAACGACTCGACGATCCAGACGATTCGCCACGGGAGATGTTCTGGCGAACATCATATGTACCCTCGAGGTGCTGCAGGCAACCTCGAACGTCGCTATCAACGTGCCGTTCCTCAATGTCATATGCGGTTCGGTCCTTGGGCTGGCCAGGGCAGTGGAGGTTCGTGTCTTCGTCCTGTGCGAGCAAACCCAAAGCATGCTGATACGGAGAGTAGAAGGCAAGCGGGGATAAGGAACGGTTCGTTCGTCTCGCGCGGCGTGCAGCGGAGCTCTCGTTGCATATCGAGGAGTCCGTCGAGTCGGATCCTCACGCAATCGGGGAGGCGCTGCAGTCCAGCCTCACGCAGCTTCATGGGTGCAGTAGTGATTTCATCGTACGCGTGCAAAACGTTTCTGACCTTCCAGACAGGTTATTATCTCGCATTCGTAGCGATGTCGAGAAAGAGCTTCGTCGTACTTCGCTAGACCGCTTCTTCCATAGGGCCTCGATAGCGACCATCCTAGACAATCACATCGACGCTCTCGATAGCGCCTGGCGCGCTTTTGATGTCAGTACTCAGTTTTGACAGGGCATTCGGGCATCCTACTGACCACCTCGCTAGACTGCCTGCCTCATCGCACTTCGTACGAAGATGGAAAGACAGGCGACGTACGACGACCGTTCACAGGTACATCTGGTTGGTCGCTTGGCCTCATCGCTTCTCTGACCACCGACTTCCTTCCAGCTTCGTCTCTTCCGATGGAGTGATCTCCGTTGTTTGAAGGTTCGCGGGGCGTACCGAGTAGGTTGCCACGACGTCGGCCAGGAATGGGAAGGGAAGTGGGACGGCCGTGCCGTGGTTGTGCGAACGATCCGACAGTCAAAGTCAGACGAGGTACGTCGTCTCCATCCCATGTTTGCTGCCGCTGACCGATCTACAGGCCGACCAGGCCGACTACAACACACTAGTAACATACTACCCGAATGTGTATGTGCTTCCATGGCGAGATCTCGGGCCGCTGATACATCTGGAACCCAGACATCATCCATACGTAGCGCAAGTCCTGGGATACTCACATCCATCGCTCTCCGAGCGGTTCTATGTCATGGATACAGGTATGGGTACCGTGTCTGATTTTCCAACCCCAGCGCTGACTGCATGCAGGAGTGATGCCTCTCATGCATCAGTTTCGAGGCAAGGACACGTTGAGCCGTCTAATCCTCTGGTTGCAACATGTAAGTGTTCATGTTGTATTTCCCAACTAATGTCGGAAACTGACCACCAGATAGATCGTTGACTATCAGGTAACGGCTCCAACTGCAACGTCCTCTCCGTGAGCTCATTTCGTTTTCACAGGATGCGTATCGCTATCTCGATGAATTGGGCCTCCCGGCCAGCGACGTAAGTGTATTCACCAGTACTCATGCAATCTGCACTGAGCAGAGTAACCAGTGTCACAGTCATGATCGCTGCCTCCCTTCTGCCATGCTGAACGAGGAGGGAAGGCTCATCATCGATGCCTCCGACTTCGAGGAGTCTAACCTCGGCTGCTTCCAATCCCGTTTGCGTACAATATGCGATGAGGTGAAGCGCCAATCTGTCTGCCCTTTAGTCTCAGTACTCATTAGCCTCACAGGACCTCGGCGCACTCTCTCCCGGAGAGGGTAAGTGCACTTCAGGCCATGCGGTCTGGCGGCTATTCTGACTACTATACGCAGACTTCGCCAACGATGACGATGTCGCGTCGCACGCTTCCGCCCTTCTCTCGCTGCTGCGCTCGAGTACAGGAAAGGCTGGTAGCTCCATTGACGTTGAACCGTTCATCAACTCCGATTTGGGAAACATATGGGCATCCCACACGTTTCAGACAGAGGTCGCTGCTCAATGGGGTGATTATGGGTACATCAAGCGAGATGGTCGCTCGGAATCATTCGTTCGACTTGGCCATATCTACGATCTGGTACAGCCGACCGGGAAAATCACTACTTTCCTGCTCAAGCGACCGAACGGAGACGATTGGAGACCCGCGGACGACTACCCTTGGCCGGAGGATGTGGTCACGTAAGTGGATACGATATGTATCCCGCGGCGTTCCTGACAGCTTAGCCTCTCCAGTCATGCATTTGAGCGTGATGGCGAAATCGAAGAGATTGCCGTTGTCCGGACACTGCCCGATGACTGCGAGTACCACGACTTCTTCTGGAACCATGCTGAGTCGGTTGCAAATCGACATGGAGTTCCTCTGCACGACGTCGTGCTCTGTAAGTGCCCGTTCTGCTACTTTGGTGGGGCTTGACTGACAGTCCTGTGCGCCATCTAGTCGAGGAAGTGTTCCATTATGCAGGTGCCATCTATGAGGACGGCTTCGAAGGAGGTATGAATTGTACGTGCAATCTAACGAACACCTGGCTCATGGTACCGCTGCCAGAATGTCCGTCCACGCTGTACTTCCATCAGCGGCCGCTCCTTGCATCCGGAGAGGCTCCGAGCCCGTGGGGTTACTGGTCCCTAGATCCTGAACCCACACCAGGGATATGGCCGACTCTCAAACTCGGTGGAATCGAACTGACTTGCCGGTAAGCCTAGATGCCAACTCGTTGCTCGACTGTGCTCATGAGCCACGCATGCGGGTAGGGTGCGGTGCAATTATGCCCGCGTGTCCACCTTCGAGGCCGAGGTGCTCTCGTACCTGAACCACCTTCGCGGACACGGCCAGGCGGTCAAGCACTGCCCTCCTATGACTCGCATCGAAGAGCAGGACTCTTGACTGAGGGTCCTCACCACCTGTCTGCATGATTTATATTGCGCGCCCTCTTTTCGACGCTCATTAAACTTTACGGCAGCGCCCTCCTATCAACCATGGCAGCAACAAGGTCTTGCTTACGGCATCTCTGGAGCACGTTGCTGCATCATGACTTTATATCGCGTCCCATCGACACCGCCACTATATCGCGACCTCTCACGAACCGCCAACCTCAGGCTGGACTCCCTCCGGTCTGGCCAGGACTTCCTCAGACTATATAACGTCTACTCTCCGTCTATCCCACACCTCCCCACTCGGATGGCGCGTACTCTACATCGCCGCGCAGAGAAGGCGCGTGCGACGCGTAAGAAGAAATCGACTAGCTCCAGCACGACGCCGACAAAGCCCACCGCTCCCGCCGCTATCCCCGCTGCAGTGTTTCCTACATCTGCGGTTGCACCCTCCGGCCTCCGTAGGAGTGCACGTCTGGCCGAGAAACCATAGCGGGTATGTGTCTTTCGATGATCGCAATATCTATTTCCTCATGTTGCTCATGGTTTAGTGACTCGGCGCCCAGTGGGATGGCAACGGCCTCATATTGGGCCCGCCCCTTGTGACCAGGAGACCTACACTCCAACCTCGCTCGAAAATTTACAAGTTGTATCCGACTACAGATCCATGTTTTCTATGAGTTGGGTAAGAGTCAATGACTTGTCCCCCCGGCGTAGAGTCAGGTTGACCCTTTAAGCAGCGGATGTCGAAGGTTCAAGTTGACCGATTGTGCTCATGACTACGGTGTACGGGAGGTCCGGTCCACCATCTTGATACAGCGATTTTGTTTCTCGCACGCTTGATTGACTCTAGATCTCGCGCGAAGTTCTTCGTAAGCCGGTGAGCGTGGTTAAGCCCTATATAAGTAAGTGGAAAACCGGATTGCGCGCCTAAACGCTGATCAAAGATGAGGCTACTTGAACTCGACGACGACGTCTTGCTCTCCATCTTCTCACATCTTTATGGCACTAATGCTCTCAGCGTCGCACTCACATGCTCCGAGGCCTATCGATTGGTCATTCCTCGTGTAGTGGCCGTTATCGTATGCAGCAGCCCTGACCAGTTACGACGACTTCACGCCTACTTGCGCGGCCACGATGGCCGAGCTCGACATGTGGAGGACTTCGAACTAACCCTGTCTGCGTACTATCCTCTTGAGTACGAGGTTGATGAAGAATCTACGACGCTCATCGATGCACACTTCATCCAGGCATGTCTCGTTGCCAATATTCTCCTCCAACTCATCCAAGCGAAAGGATTGCACAGGCTCGTCCTCCATCAACTTCATCCTCTTTCCCAGAAGGACCCGCGCATGATCCCCGCCTTGCTTGCGCTTGATGGCTTGAGCTGTATGGCACTCAATATGGTCGGGGACTGTTGCATCGCTGCCTTTCAGGGTGCGTCGTTCTCTAACCTCCGGACGCTTGTCCTGCGCTTCCACAACGGCGTTCGAGTCGCCATCGATCCCCTCGTCGATCGCGAACCCAACACCTATATTCCACTTCTTCAGCTTCTGTCGTTGCTTCCCAAGCTACACTTCCTGAAGCTGCATTTCTTCACGCCCGATCGCTGGCTTGATAGCCATGCGGTCACCGCTACACCTTCCTTCCCATCTATCCGTCAGCTGGAGTTGGAACAGGCCACACCCGCGGCATTGCAACTTGCCCACTTGTGCTCAAACCTGGCCGTGCTGAGCATCCAACTACTACGCGGTGTTCCGGGAGACACATCCATATCTCCCCCTGGTCGATGGCCTCCGCTGCATCGTCTGGAGATTCGAGGTCTCAAGGAGCTCATGTGTGTAAAGCCCTTCTTGCAAACCATTCACCACTTGGAAATCATGATCGACCACATATGCCTCGATCATCATGTGCTAAAATTTATTCTTGGCCTCACCAAGTTGGAGACATTCCGTCAGGCATCCCCCGTGTCAGTCAGCATGACGATACTGCCCGACATGAGGGCCGCGTCCTTTTGGAGTCAGGTGGCTATTGACGCACCGCGACTGCGAGTGCTTGACCTCCGCATCGCCGCATCTGCGTTACTTGTTGATCCTAGGAACTGGCTCGTATGTCTTCTTTGTTATTGGACAACTCGATCGGTGATTGCTAACGTCTCCTTAGATCATCATGCCTCCCTGCCTCGGCTGTCTCCCGCTCGTATCTCTCTTGATACGACTCCCTGTAGACATAGCGCTTCAAGCACGTAACGTATTCTCGTCTAGATCTGTGGAAGAACGTCGGCAGACGGAGTCCGCACACTCAGCGGTACTCATCGTAGGAACCGAGATGATCCGACAAGTCATACCGGCATCAATCCCCACACTCCGTTTCTTCGCTCTCACCGGAGCGAGGGCGCCGACTGTCTTCGAGGAAGCGGCGACGCAGTCTCGTGATGGAGGACCCAGCGAGCATATGGGACGGGACCGGGGCCGACCAAGCACTACCGGAGCCAGAGGCCGACGCAATCGAGGAGTTGGACCGGCGGCAACCGTGTCCTTTCATGCACGTGTTCACCTGCAGGTGGCGTGTAGTCCAAGCAGGAGAGAAGCAGTGACTTCACTTAGTTTGTTAAACATGTACATTAGTTAATACTAAACACTGTTAAACACGTCATGAGCTTATCCTTCAAGCAAAACACCCGTTAAACGGCTGCGCTAAACAGAACAGTTCATAGATTGCTAAACTGGATGTTTAAGCACGTTTAACGTGGTGATTAGTGGCAGAGCCACTCTCAGCCAACACTCGAAACCCGTACATCTGGCCACTGAACTGACCATTCTTCTCGTGCAGGTTTCTCGATTGACGGTAAGGACATGATGTAGGGAATGGCATTAGTTCTTCTTCTCCGCGAGCCTGAGTTGCAGCAGGTTAGGCTCACTGAATATGCTGCCGCTAGCGTCGCTGTCAGCGTCCGAGCCTGGTGCACTGACACATCGACGAACGAGGTTTGTCGATTGATGTCAGGCAGGGTCTTCCCAGCTCGAACGGCGTGTCAGCCACCGCTCGTGTAAGAGAATGCGTCCATGGAAGGGCTGCTATGGGGGTAGGGAGAGTCGTCCATTGCCTGCTGCGCACTCGATTCATAACGACGAGCTCCCGACCACCCGCAAGACAGCTAGGAATCTCCAAGAATCGCACGAGTGCACAGACCCGGATCTGTCTCCCATGACGAACTTGAAGCTCGGCAGCTTTCTCGCAACGGTGCATGCGGCGGCGACTCGCGATCGCTATCCGCATGGGACAGGTTACAGCATCCCTAGCACGATCAACCCGATGCAAAGCCAGGAGACTCACCAGGTCTCCGCATATCCTGCAGACATCCTTGACTCGACGCGTGGACGCTCCTTCAGCTCCTTCACAGTTGTGCACGGCCTTCCGAACTCCTCGACGGCCATGAATTTGAAAGACTTCTGAGGGACCTAGTGCTTGGGGACGGCACTGGCAGGCTTCCAGTCGCGTTGACCGGCGGCGGACGCAGACGTAAACTTGAATGTACCCGACTCGCCCGTTAAGTCCGCGCACGCGATCGTATAGTATCCAGCCGGTACGGCGCGAGGACGAACGGAACGCTCCCCTCACTACTTGCAGCGAATACTCGGCATACTGCACGCTACGAAGCGATTGTTCGGCGGTCCCGGCTATAGAGCTTCAGCGCAGGAGGATGGGAGCTCACCGATGCGGTCTCTGCATCATGCTGGTCGTTCTGCTGGAGTCCATGGACTTGATGTGAGGTGGACGCGAGTCCGGGTCTGTATCGCTTTTGGCGTGTTCTTCGGTAGGTCGCAATGTGTCGACAGTCCCTATAGTCTCCATAATGTCAATAGAGCCCTACCGAGGGATCCGGGTTTCTGCTGCTGGGGTGTCTGTGAGGCGAAGAATGAGGAGGGGACAAGATAGAAGATCATGGAGGATAGGCAGCTCACCGCGGTGGTTGAGACGGGTGTTCCGAGGGTAACCACTCGCGTTTCGTCCCAGATAGCATGGTAATGAGGCTCATATGCTGGCAAGTCGACTTGGGTATGCAACGAGAGACTTCGTAGCCCGATGTGCGTTGTTTGAACATTGCACGATCACATTCATATCAGCTGGAGCGACCTTCTCGCATTGGTAACGCGAGTACGACAAATCTGTATCACAAGAAACACAACCCGCCCCTTCCAGCACCCTACATCCCCGAAACTCATCGCATTGCGCTTAGCTACGTGTCGTGCGTATCAGGCACGGGTCGGCGAAGAGCACGTCGAATCAACACACCGGTTGTAATCTCATACGTCCTCAGTCTGCAGCGATAGTCTCAGGTTCCTCTGAGATACTACGCGTCAACGGGTACACCAATGCGAATGGATTCGACGAACCTTGGGTCACAGTCACCTGCCCGGTCTTGCAGCGAGTGTTTATCTTGTCGAACCATGCACACATGGCTGCCAGCGAAGTCTTGTTCATAGACTGACTAGCCAGAATGGTGTTACTCACCTTCATATTGCTGACCTGCGTCCTCGTCACTCTTCGTCATGAGTCCTTCAGTGATGCTGTTATCCGGCGCTCCCTTGTCACGGTTATTTCCAGGAGCTGCCAGAGCTTGGTCGAGCTGGTCGCCACCTCCAGTGAGTTGTTGAGAAGCAGACATTGTGACAGAGAGTAGAAGTGAACGTGGTCGCCGAGGAGGACGCCGCTGCGGCTGTCAAAGGCGCGTGGCGAGCGCCTTTCGCGGACGGTATGCTGACGCCCATCTCTGGATGGCGAACCGTGTCCTCATCCCACGCGAGATTGCCAGGGACCTGCGAGCGTAGAGCATTGCAAGACGAGGTCGTTCACGGGAGGGGACCAATGAGGTAGAGCTAGCATATGAAGCGAACTCGATCGTACCGAGATGCGCCGAGTCGCGACGACTGCCAACATGCCTGCCCTTGAGAACAGTCTGGCGGGCCGAGAAGTGCACGGAACTCCTCGATGCTGTTGTCCGCAGGACGTTCGTGCGGAATCGTGAATACGAGGGTCTTGTTGGTGCATTATCCTCCAATTAGGGTCCTACAAGCCAACGACAGGTTGATAGACAATCAGCCGAGAGTCTGAAGCGCAGATAAGAAGTCCAATTTGTGCGCATGTGGCACCGCTATCTGCCCCGACGACGCGGTCATTGTCCGCAGAGCCCGTCATCTGCTCAAGTTGGAGTATCGCAGTGTGAGATGGTTCAGTGCTATATTGATGGTCATCGAACTCGCTGTGCTGCCTGGGTGGTCATCGCACTGACCTACGATCAAGCTCCTACGTTCTCGCCCGCCTGCGCCCGTCGTCGTCTGCAATTCCGAAATTCTCCTCCGAACCGACTGCTGTCGAGAAAGCACATGCCACAGACACGGTGAGTATTCCTGCCGTCGGAAGAGTGACAGGTACTTACTACTTCACGTTCGTTCTTCACGAGCTAATCCTCGGAAGTCGCTGTCCAGTATGAATGTCAGCTCATCTGGCAGCAACATGTCAGCGGATTGCGAGGAAGGGGTACGTACCAAGTTCGCACACCGTACCGTGTTGAGGTGACTAGAGAGTGCGTATTCGAAGTGGCGTACCCCCACGGACGGATTCGAACTCCCTACAGGCTAGCTTTTGAGCTCCTCATCCTGCTCACGAGTACCTCATCGACCTGTTTGACGCGGTGCCGTGCACGGTATCATCCGCACCGTCTCCTCCTGGCCACCGTCCGACGCTTCTTCGTTTGCTGCAAGCCGGGCGCACGAGAAGGGAGGAATGTGGGTGCAGCGGCACAAACTCTCCGCTCCCCGGTGGGTCTTCGATACGTATGAGAACGAAGGATATGGGCAGCACCAATGTCGGTGCCAGGAAACAAGCTAATGCAGAACTATCAACACATATTGTGTCTCGTTCGACACATTGGCCGCTCTCAGTGCTGAAGTAGTGCTCAGCACCAGGCCCGTTGACGCGACCGATAGCGTGCTCGCTCGCTCCTCGGCGACCTTCACCAATGCGGAGGTTTGCAAGCTCGCGAGCAACTTCCGTGCTATTGACCGTCAACGTCTCGGGTGCGGTGCGGAGCCTAGGCATACAGTGCTTCGACAGAGCGGGCGCGTTTCGCGTGGTCGGCTATATCTAGGAGGCAACGTTGTCAGATCCGCTTCTCGAGAACACGCAAGCAGACATGTCTCTTACCTGGTCAGGCGTCCGGTATTCCGAGCAAGGTCTCCCGAGTACGAGGATCCGCATCAGCGACTCGGGAGTCCATGGGTAGGGCTATAGACTTCAGCAGCGGATACGCGGCCAGCACATGCCTCTCGGGCGGAGATCCTGAACAAGATCGAGCCCTGGATCATTGCCAAGTAAGCCTGCAGAAACATCTACGAGCACGTACACCTCTCACGTACCTGCAAAATATAACGTTCGGAGAATCTGTCCAGACTTCACGCCGGACGACCAAGGATCTCGCTGGGGCTTCGCGGCCTTCAGTACTGCATACCGAAGGGATTTGAAGGATGAGGTCGGCTGTTACATCCCATGCCCACAAGGCACCAACTCCGGTCCGGACCTACCTCGGACTCCGTACCTCCGGTTCGTTCTTACATATGATACTATTCTCGATCACTTCACCCCTTATCGTCTTATTACTTGACCCGGACTCCGGACCATCTGCTTCCGCTTGCATCCGCCTCCGTGATCAGACTCCGTTCATTCGATCCTTCGATTGTATCCGCCCTTCATTCGATCTTACTATACATTGTATTGGCTGATCATTTGCTTCCGCCTGACTCCGGTTCCGTACCTCCTTTACTTATGTCTTGGCTACTCCTCTCCGGACTTTCGGACTTTACTATATAAGCCTCCTGGTAGCCACGCTTAGACTT
>ML211737.1:0-13255 GCA_004369055.1 Polyporus arcularius HHB13444
CCGCCGGGCGCGAGCGCACCGGCTTGCCCGACGCCCGACGCCCGACGCACCACCCTGCCCGTCCCGCCCGTCCCATTCGCCCGATAATTCCAACACACCCCCTCAAGCCGTGCGCGAGCGCACACCCCCTCAATCACCAAGCTCCATCAACTTCTGTAAGCTCCTCGTACGCCTCCAGGGCACCAGCCGACGTAGCCGTGTTCGCACTGCCTGATGTCTTCGTCTTCCGACGGGCTACCTCCCACTTCGCCCGCTCCGGGCAGTCCTGCTTGAAATGGCCCATCTCGTCACAGAAGTAGCACTGGACTTTCGAGCGATCGACCCTCGGCTTCTCCGACGAAAGGACAGCGGCAGCGACCCCGTGGTCTGCGGTGGAAGTGGAGGGGGAAGAGGGGTCGGACGTACTCGTCTGTCGGACTTCCTCATTCAGGAGCCTCCGGATGACTTCTTCGAGTGTGAGCTGCTCGGTAGGGATCGAGTCGAGGGCAATAATGACAGCGTCGTAGGAAGGGGGAAGACCCATAGTGACGGCGAGAATCTTGTCCTGGTCGACGACCGCGATGCCCGTCTCCTCCATCCTAAATGCCATGCTCCGAATCTCACCGATCCAAGCCTGCATGGATTGTGTGGGCTTCTTCTTCGACGTCAAGAACTGTCTCTTCATCGCCAGCTGCGTTGCAAAACCACGAGCCTTATGCACCTTTGCCAACGTCTCCCAGATCTCCATCGGATCGCGCGACCGCATGTGGGACAACTGACCGTCATCGACCTGCATGATCATCTCCGCTCGTGCCTCGTTCATCCTCTGCGTCGACCGCTTCTTCTTCTTCTTCTCGTACTCCTCGTGCCACTGAGATGGGTCCTGGACCGCACTATCGACGGTGATCTCGACAATGTCGTCCCACAGCTTCCGCCGGACGAGGTCGGCCTCCATGCGCATCGCCCATTCGATGTAGTTGGCATCGTTGAGCTTCGGGAAGCGACAGCTCTCGACGGTGTGCGTGTTAGAGTCGGACATAGCAGGGGAGGGGTTGTTCTTCAGGTAGGTTCTTCTAGGTTCTTCTGGTAGGACCCGGGTGGGAACGACGCGAAGCGGAGGAAGCAAGGGCTGTACAGCGCGTTTGTGTTGGAACAGACGGTCGTTCCGGGGTGTAGCAGGGAGCCCGCGTCGCAAACGCGCGGGGAATTCGATAACGGAGGGGGAGGTATAAGTACGTAGCTACCATCGCGATAGGTACCAGATCTATGCGATAAGCCGCCGGGCGCGAGCGCACCGGCTTGCCCGACGCCCGACGCCCGACGCACCACCCTGCCCGTCCCGCCCGTCCCATTCGCCCGATAATTCCAACAGGGGTTACAGTTCAAGTCCCTCGCCTCTGTTAGCGATTTAATACTCCTTGGGAAGGGCCAGTGCAGCGAGAAGAACGGACATATTGCTGGGCTCTTAATCGGGATTCGAACGCGAGAGCTCGCGAGACCGACGCGTTCGCAGAGCCGTACGTGACGATGGGTGACAGATCCGCAATCCCCCACCCGCCACCACGAAATTCACTCTCTTTTTCGCACTCCGCCCCCTGTTTGGGAAGGTCCTATCCGTCTGCTTTTGAGACTAATCGCGTCGGACATTCCGTATCCATACGTTCATTGCAACAGCGCGCCAGTGAGCTTCACCACGCTGAGCGTGACAGAACCCCACACCCGCCTATCCCGTGTTGTCTTTGCCCTATTAGCCTCCAGTCGATTGCGAGCGCGGGCTCCATACTGCTGATCACATAATTACGGGTGGTAGTGAATCGGTGAACGTTCACGAATGCGCCCATCGAGCAGAACGGCAGAAGTAACCATCAAACCGCTGTCAACTGCCATGCTCATCATTGCATCATCGTCCTATCGAGGACGCGATAGCAGTGACATGTGTCTGGTGCGCGGCCGTGCGCCGTCATGTACTCTGGCAGCTCATCGTCCAATAACGAACCCGGACTGTATGCGGTAACTTACGTGCTCGCGGCTTGCGGCCCAAGTGCTGTGACATCCTCGCCAGTCGCCGGTCATCGCGTTTCTGCCTGCTCTCAAGATTTTGCGTCTTTCCTCATGATTCTACCGCTAATTATCTGTTCTCCAGTGCCAGAAGCAGGACTGGAGGCCGTCATATCACAGAGACGAGTGCGCCCTCCTGAAAGCAGGCAATGCCTTCCAGGTCGAGGATCGTCGCAAGCTCCACGACAATGAGTGGTGGTTCGATCACGGATACTAAGGTGCGTCGTCTCGTGTCGCTGTCTCTGCTCTCTCTGATGACTTCTTCAGGCGACTACAGCTTGCTCACGGACAACGGAGAGTGGATGTATGCACGGGCTCTGGAAACACTCGACTACGACTTCCTGGCATATGGCCGACGCTCGCCGCCGCACGACGTTCCTCCGACCGTCTCTTCTCCTGCGCCTCTGCTAGCCTCGAGGGACGATCGCCCACTGGGTTTCATCCCCACGGACGGCGCTCTCGATCACTACTTCGTCCGGCTGCATCGCTTCCGCAACTCGCCTGCTCTCGCGCAGCTGTCCCACAGCAGCCTCCGCGTCGTCACACCCAACGACTTCGCCCGTAGCTCCGTCCCCGTGTACCCCCCGCTCCCCGACATGGGCACGTCTGGTGCCGTGTCCCGGCCTCCCTTCATAGTCACAGGGGACACGACGTTCGACGAGCGCCGCCTGTATGGGTACGTGCAGCAGCACGGGACTCAGGCCGAGCGGGACGCAGTCGCCATGTACGGGCATCTGCGCGCGGCGAACATCGCGGCGCGGCGCAAGCTCGCGGATGTGCAGAAGGCACGGGTACAGGGGAACGTGAAGCTCCTGGCGGCGCACTTGCTCGCGGCGGAGGTCGTGCTCTTGCTTGCGGCTGGCGACGATCCTGCGGCGCGCTTCGAGTCCTTTACGATGAAGCATATCTATACGTGCATAACGGCGGACATCGAGAGCCGGTCTTGATGTTCCGTCCTGTAATTCCGTCGTTCGTGTGGCTGGGTGTGGGCTTGTGCATGATTCTTCTTGTTGACGCTCTCAGGTTCTGTGTCTGTTCCTGAGCGTGGACGCGTACTATAGGGCTTGAGCGAGGGATGCATGTCTCTGCACGTCAGGAGAACGACAATACACGAAGTGGACCTCTTCATTCATCTTCGGTGTCTTCTTTGCCGTCTACGCGTGCACTTTCTTCCTCTCTGCGTCGTGATCCATCCTCCTCGTTTCCTCTGGAATAAATGTCTGCCCAGCGGCAGAAGTCCGGAACTGCACGGGATGTTTGATTCTGTCAACAGACCGCACTGTACTGGACTGGACATTCAGAACGACGACGCACCGTCCATAAAATCCACCGCAATTCCATCGATCTGCAAGAACGTATGGAAGCAGTTATAGATATTCTCTGTCCACCACGCCTCTTGGCGAACGTCAGCCTGCGGGAGAACGACATGGACGACCGAGCGCGCCGAGTCCGAGTCGTACAGATCGTCGTCGTCCAAAGGCGCCTCGTCCAGGAGAGCCGGTTCCAATGCCTGCGCAACGCTGCGCAGGACATTGAGATACGTCTCCCTGGTGCAGAATGTTGTGCACGCCAGCGGCCGCAACCATACGTCCTTGCGGTTTGCCAGAGGCATCCAGTTGCGCAGCACCTCGTGGATGATGGCGGCATGGCCTTCCTGCATTGGGCCGGTGGGCTCGAGCAGGAGCGTGATTGCGGTCAGATCCGTGAACTCGCGGAGGTTCATGAGATCATCTCTGGGTACTATGTCGTCTGCAGGAGGCGTGAGTGACTGTTAGAGGTGACATAGATAGACGGAATGCTTACAATCAGGCGTTGTGACGTCGATGCATAGATGGGCTAGAGACTGTCCGAGCGCGGAGACAAACACTCTCATGGCGAGAACGTCCATCTGAATTGCCTGGTCGAACACATTATGTGAGTTATCCGACCATGAACGTTCCATCCCAAGGAGCGTACGTACGGTGAGATGCTTGAGCTTGGGGCCCAGGAACTTCCGGCGACGGCGCAGCCGCAACTTGTCCTTGTCGCGCATGCAAGCCGGCAGCAAACCGGGCGCCGACCAGCGCAGGTTCGCGCAGTACAGTACGGTGATGTTCGGTAGTGCCCAAAGCATGCGCATGTAGTCCGAAAAGCACGGGAGATGCATGTTCTGGAGGTGCAGGGAGGTCACAGTCGAGATGAACATCGACAGATGCTCTGAGAACCGGGACGGAATGCAGAGAGTCTCTTCACGGCGTGGGATGCCATCAGAGGAGAGTACTTCAATTCTGAGGGTCGACAGCTTTGGTAATCGTCCTTGTATGAGAGACGGGAAGAGCCCGATCGCGCTCTGCGGAGCATCGAGATGCAGGCCGCAGCGGGCGTCAGGCCTATACTGAACGCATATCAGCAGCCGCTCTACAGCCCTAGCAATGCGAGGATACGCGTCCAGCATATCTAGAAGCTTGTGCAAGTCGGCCACGCTGGTAATAACAACGACGCGGTAGAGGTAAGGCTGTACATGGGTCCTCCATGCTTTCGAGACCACCCCGCAAGATCGTAGGGTTCCCAGCGTGAGCATGTGATCCTCGTCGACGTCGTCCGCAACTGCGTCCACTATGAAATTGAAGATCTCTTGCGGGAACGCTGCCCACGGCTTCATGAACGTACACGGGGCGGGCGGCGGTGAGGACGGGGCATAGTCGGCGAAGGTGTCGTCTTCGAAGCTGTCGTACCCGTCGTCATCAAGTGGATCACATATTGAGGATGTATCTGTTGAGTGCATAGAGATGGTAAGTATCAACCAAGGGGAGCGGCGGGGGTTCCATCTGATAGCGCAACAAGGGGTGATAATGTATACGTTACGCTGTGTTCAAGGACTCTCACGCTCACGACACGCTTTGACACCTCAACCAGTGCTCAGGCCTACGTACAATACTGCACTGGCGTTGACATGAGCAACAGTGCCTTGTCACAAGACGTATTGAAGGACTCAACATCATGTGAATGAATCGATAGTTCCACATCCTAGACGCAAGAAGGGGTACAATGATCGTATATATCTCACCCTCAGGTTGTGAGCGCAAGCTCGCGCTCAAGGACAGCCTTCGCCTCAGGAAATCGCACAGTCATCTTGCACGGAAAGGGCGCCGGGCCACTACAGGGACCGAAAGTGGGAGGTCAGTTGCAGTCGTTCACGCATAACCCGAAGATGACCGTGTACACACACAACGACTCCCGAGTCAATAACTTCATTCGGGTCGGGCGTAACATCGCGGCCGGCAACGTCGGCAGCTTTGGATATGTTCATCGCCCACAGGACCGTCGCAAAGTTGATGAAGAGCGCTTGATTGGCGAATTCGAGCCCGACACAGATCCTGCGTCACCGTGAGTGCCGAGCACAGCAGGGGAACAATGCACTGACCGCTTTCCGAAGCCGAACGTAACGTGTCCCATGCCGCGCGTGTCTGGAGGCGCGACGTCGATGGTGCCCGTCTCGTCGAGGAAGCGCTCTGGGCAGAATGTCTCGGGCGCGGGGAATATCTCCGGGTCGTGGGTCATGCCCCTATGTCGCGCGGGTCCAGCGCGTCGGCTTGGCGTTATGTTTCTGATAGTATAGGACGTACCAGATGTTTGGAATTATCATCGTGCCCTTCGGGATGAGATATCCCTCGTACCAGTCATCCTGGACACTCAAATAACTCGTTAGCGCTTTCCAACGAAGGGACGCAAGTACTTAATCCCAGTACCAACCTCAGTGACGCGCCGTGGGATTGCCAGAGGCCCAACCGGCCTCCACCGGAGGACTTCCTTTACCAACGCGCGGATGTAAGGCAGGTCCTTGTGGTCTTCGAAGGTCGGAATGCGGTCACGTCCGATGACGGCGTCAAGCTCAGCCTGGGCCTTCTGCATTGTATCGGGAAAGAGGAGCATGGCAAGAACGAAGTTCATCATCGAAGCCGACGTCTGGATGGTACAAAATTGGTCTCCCCTTGGCCTGAGGGATATGAATATGAATAGACTTACGGTTTCCGAGCCTGCAGCACTGCCAGACGTCACACAATGGTTAGCAATGTCGTTCTGATGGATAAATGGACTGAGAACGTGAGACTCACAACATGATACCTGCGAGCCATGCAGCCTCCTTCTTCGTGAGACCGTGGCGTTCCTCGGTTTCGATAAGAGACGCCACAAAACAGGTCGGTGATTCGCCCTTCGCCTACATTTTGAGAACACGTCAAGCGATAGCTTAAGACGAGCAGAGCGATGGTAACGTACCATGCGGTCGCCGACGCCCTCATTGAATTCCTCGAACATCTCTGTCTCGCGCTCGTGCCACTCGAGGCCTTCGCGCTTCCACTTGGCCATCCACGTCGGCAGATGCTCCATCGCTGGGAAGATGTCGACGAGGTAGCGGCCTGGCACAACTGCGCTCCCGATTCGCGCGACGTGTGCGTTGATACGCTCGACGATTGGCTTGTCTTTCGCTCCGATGCGCGGCCAGCCATACACCGCTGTCAGGATGCTCGACGCGGTAGCTCTGCGTGGACAAAGAAGATTGACAGTCAGATGTCTGCTGAAGGACAAGAGGGCTGGGGAACACACTGCCTCATACGGTCATCCCAGGCATCCGGGCGTTGGATGATGTCGAGGACGGTCAACCCGGCTTCGCGAATGTGCATCGGCTGGTATTGCTCAGACGCCCGAAGGCTGAAGCCTTCGTGACCCGCGCGACGCATCTTGCGCCAACTGTGAAGGAGAGAGAATCGCAGAGTCAGCGAGAAGCACATGAACTCGTCAGCTTTCGTAGCACGTACACTTCGGTGTACCCAGAGAAGATCATGAAAATCCCTCCGGTGAGGATCTCGCTCGCCATGATGAAGCGCGGCCGGTCACTATAGATGTTTGACCGTCGATCTGGGAGGACCGAATGACGGATGTAACGATTGGTGAGCTTCTGCATGAACGACATAGGTACAGCGACAAGTTATACCAAAGAGGTCAGCTGTGATTTTGTGACTGTTGACCACAATGATGGGTTGACCAGCCATATTCAGAGAGTACATGGGACCTGGTGCAATGTGTCAGACAATGACAAGGCTCTCAGTCGACACGAAGACGCACCATACTTCTGCTTCCACAGGGTGAACTTCAGCCAAGGCAGGTTCTTCGGTACGTCGAAGATGTTCCCTAGGATTGGGATGCCCGGTGGACCTGGAGGCATCTTGCGCCTCCGCATGGAGCTGCTCATCATACCCTTGATGATCCATATGCACAGAATCGCCGCAAGTGCGGAACAGAGATGCTGTCCCCAGAGTAGAATGGTGAAGTACTCCTCTCTGGTCGTCTCTGTGGAGTGGAGAGTCATGACGGGAGTGTGTGTGCGCGGTCTACAGGTGAGTACCAGCACCGATAAAGGACCCAGAGAGCGAATGCTGTCTGAGCATTGAGCGTCCTATACTGACGGAAACGCCACTGAGATACCGTAGCCCGGGTGATCTTGCGGTTCTGTGGACTTCCATCTGATGTCGTTTGAAGCAGCAAGGCAGCCGCGCCTATGGCGTCCTCGACGTCTAATTTGAGATTTCACTGCTGATTATGCTCTGCTCCGGCTGGGTGCCTGCAGGAGATCCTCGATGTTGTCAGTCTGAGTCACTAGGAGGCTGTTTTGGTCTCGCTATTCCTGACTCTGGACTCGGAGTCTCTTTTTACCCGGTGATGACCCGCGTTGGCCGTAGGTCCCGAAGCTTCCCGCCGTTCGAGTGAGCATTCAGTATGTCGCCGTAAATCCATGCACAAGACCTCCAGATGGCGACGCAATGTCCTAACTGGGTAGGAGGGCACAGGCTGGGGCAAGGGACAGCGTATGGGAACGTTGGCACGCAGTGGCGTATCCTGGGAAGGGCACGGTGCGATTTCCGCCTTCAGCATGATAGACTGAGCCACACTGCGAATCACCACGGGGTGGTCGAGGAGCTGGAGAGTAGATGACGAAGTATTGTCAGAATAGTCTTGGGACCTGTGTACGGTTCTGATGTTCACAGGGACGATGCGATGCTCGCTCACATGAGAGACGCACACCATATGTCCGTGCAGGCGGCCTTCGCGTCCTGCACAACTGCCACCCAGCATCTCCTTCAGCTGCAGCTGCAGCCGTCTCCTCCCCTGGAACAGACCGCTTGCCAAACGCACGTCCCCCTCGTATAGCGCTTCGGTTTCTCCGCAGTTTCGATAGCCTTCGCCGTCCGCACTTCTCGCTGGACCGCTAGCCTCTTCCGCGCCTCGATCGACTCCCGCCGCGCATTCACAACCGTCTCCAGCTCCCCCACCAGTGTCGCCGTGCCGTGCCGGCGCAGGTACTCGCCAAGGAGCGTCTCGTCGAGAAACGGGTCCCCTGTGGGCACGAAACCTGCCGTGTGCGGGAGCGGCGGGAATGCCGGGATGTCGATGGCGCGAATGGCCTGCGAGACGGGGTACATCTTCGGAATCTCTCTCAGCGTTCGAGGGCCTCCACGTTTGAGCATATGCATGTGTTTGACTGCCTCGTCCATCCACTCGTAGCCAGTGGGGACGAAGCCACGCGGATAGCCGTCGTCGCGAGGTAGTGGGTGTGGGCGGGGCCTCCTGGGCGGGACGACGTCGTGCAGAGGGTAGCGGCGGCCGTAGGCGAGGTAGCCCACAGAGTTCGTGTACATGGCTCGCTCGTATGTGTGGGGACCTGTGTCCTTGCGGAGTATCTGGTGTCCTGTGGTATTACAGTCAGAAAGACACGCAGGCAAAAGGTGGATATATGCGCACCCTCGGAACCATAGTCAAAGTACCAGCCATTGTTGTGCAACTTCCGGCGAGCCTCGACTTCGTACGCTTTGCCGTCCTGCAGCAGTTGGCATTCTCCCTCGTGGTACTGCGACTTCCAGTCGTCTTTCTGGCACTGCGCGCAAACAGGCGAGTAAGTACAAGAGCGAGTGATTGTTCTGCAGCGACGTACCTCCTCGGAGCAGTAATGCCTGCTCTTGCACCCGCTGCAGCGCATGAACCCCGGTCCGCACTGTGTCTCCCACTTGCCGCAATACGCGCATGCGTGTATGAGCTCATCCTCCGAGATAAGAACCTCCACGTCTGCAAGCAACCCATAGCGATTGTGCGCAGGATAAGACCGCGTCGGAGCGACGGGCGAGCGATCTTGTTCATCGCGCAGCCCCCGAAGCGCGTCCACGACCCGGCATGCGACGCCCTTATACCCTCCGATGGTAGAGACGGGGTTGCCAGACGGAGCGATTGCGCCGACGGAGTGTGGATTCCCTGGAACGACGAAATTGAGACACATCACGACGCGCTCTGACGAGAGCACATGTCGTTTAGCGTATACGAGGAACCAGGACGCGTGGTGACGTCCCAGAGCGAGTCCGGGGAGATGGTCCTGAGCGGAGTAGGCTCAAGTTGTAACCGTCGCAGAAGACAGAATGCGGAAGGGGGCGCGGAGAATGGGGCGTTGTGGTGGGAGGAGGAGAGAGAGAAAGTGGATTGCAAGTCGCTGGCCCGGACAACTAGGGCAGAGCTCGAGTGAAGGGAAACAAATTTGTGACGGCCCGGGTAGAGTGTACTCCTTCATAAGCAAAAGTTCAATCCCGTCCGCGCCGCTAACCGTGGGTCGCAGAGCAAAGTAGAACATCTCCAAGTACTTTGATAGCCTGGATATTCGGTTCGGATGTGCATGCATCAAATCGGGACTTCAGTTTGACTTAGCCAGTCCATGTCGACGCGATGTTACAGTCTCAAAGCAGCTGGGAGGTCCGTCAGAGCTTAGTGCTTAGTGCTCAGTGCCAAGGAGAGCATCGCGAGAGAGGGCGGCGTGGCAGACGCGAAGCCCGACGCGTCACAACTCACGTGGCCTCAGACGCGACGCGTCACACTTCCTTACTATCGAGGCGGCGTGCTGGAGACTTCCTCAATGCTACCAATGCAGATGGCGCGGCGCGATACAGTCGCGAGCTCAGGATTGCAGGCAAGTTAATCACAATTCATGGCTGTCTTGCAACCTCAGTACGAGTCTCCTCCGGGTCCGGCGACGGCTGCACGCTCACTGATCTGAGCTCACGCCGAAATATTTCTCCAAGTATCTCCTCTCAGCCGCAACGGCCAACCGCGTTCGTTCCTGTTGCGCAGCCGCGAGTCTCTCCCGCTCCCCGATCGACTCGCGGCGCGCACGTACGACCTTCACCACCTCGTCGTGCTCCGCATCCATCCCCCGCGCGCGAAGATACGCGCACAGGAGCTCCTGGTCGAGGTATGGGTCACCGGTAGGCATGAAGCCCGGTGTCTCTGGGAGGGACGGGAACGCTGGGATCGCGTGTGCGGGGACGGCATTCGAGCCCGGGTACTTCGGCGGGATCGCTGCCAGGGCGGCAGACATGCCGTGTGCTTTGAGGAATGCAATGCCGCGAATCGTCTTGTCTGCTGCCGCGTCGCCAGTGGGCACAAAGCCGGGCGGATATCCGTCGTTGCGCGGTACACGGGGCGGGCGAGGCGTGGTGGGCGGGACGACATCGTGCGGAGGGTAGCGGCGGCCGTAAGCGAGGTAGTCCACATCGCTCTCGCGCAGGGCGTGGTCGTATGCGTGCGCGCCGGAGTCTGTGAGCAGCGTCTGATCACCTGAGAATATGGTGTCAGCACGTTGCGCGGGAAAGACGAGTGGATATATGCGCACCGTGAGGGCCGTAATCAAAGTACCAGCCGTTGTTGTGGAGATTCCGGCGAGATTCGACCTCGTATGGCTTGCCGTCCCGCAGTAGCTCGCACTCCCCTTGATGATACTGTGCCTTCCAGTCGTCCGTCTGGCACTGGGAGCAAGTAAGAACGCATCCGCGCTCTGATATGCAGCAGCGACGTACCTCATCGGAGCAGTAGTGCCTGCTCTTGCATCCGCTGCAGCGCAGAAAGCGCGGTCCGTGAAGTGTCTCCCACTTTCCGCAGTGCGCGCACGCGTGTATAAGCTCGTTCTCCGGGAGCAGCACCTCCACGTCCGCAAGCAAGCGGTATGGGTTTTCCACCTGATCACGTTCGGTCAGGGCGACGGGTGCGCAACCGTCTTCATCGCGTAAGCCCAGGAGTGCGTCCATAACGGGGCGTGAGGCGTCTGCATGCCCTCCGATGGTGAAGACGGGTTTACCCGCAGAAGAGAGCGCGCCGACGAAGCTGGGATCTCCGGGAACGACGAAGTTGAGACAGAGAGCGGCGCGCTTGTGCTGCATTATCGGTCGTGTAGCGTAGACGAGGAACCACGAGGCATGGTGCCGTCCGAGGGCGACTCCAGACCCGGGGTAGAGGGAAGCGTTGAATGTTGGTGATGATAGGATGCGGAATGGGGCACGGAGGACAGCGGACAGCGAGGACATCGTGGTAGAGAAAGAGAGGGATGTATGCGCTGACTTCCCCGCCGTTGCGCAAGGTAATCGTGAAGGGAATTGAACCAGCGATGTTGAAGGGTACGTCTCTAGCCACGCGTAAGATCACATGTCACAGTCCGATCTCATACGTGCCCAGAGAGCCTACGGCAAAGAACGTACCTCAGGTTCCCGCGCGTTCCCCCGCCTCTCGCTGCTCTGCTTCTCGGACCCTCGCTGCTCCTCGCTCCTCCAACGCAGCACATCTCCGCGCATGCACCTCATCGTAATCCTCTGACATCTCCCGAAACTCACCCATGTAATGCGCATACTCCCCGGACGCCTTTAACGGATCGCCCTCGTACGGCTCCGTGGATCCCGGCCAGCGATACCGGAAGGCCTGGAACTCGTTCACCTGCAGCAGAGAGCGCACCCACTGCATGATGGACACCATATCCCCCAGCCTCTGTCTCGCTTCCTCCTTCGCCCATGCATCATCATCCCAAAACGCAGGGCGTGGCCGTCTGGCGGAATTTATCTGGTCGCGTCGCAGCCACCCGACGCACGCTTGCACGTCAGACGACTGGCTCGCGCGGTTCGAGCGCAGCCTGAGCCCGTCCGCCTCAAACATGTTGTGGTAGAGCACCGATTCCGCGTACGTGATCAGCCCTGCGACGTCGCGTTGCCGCAGAAGGGTGTAGAGGAATACCTGCGTGAAGGAGGAGAGGTCGTTCGAGAGCGCAGGCTTGGAGGGCTGTGGGTCGAAGAGGTTGTCGATCTGGGGTGTCGGCGCGAAGACCATCTTGTCCTGCGGATGTCTCACTTAGCTCGACGCTCGATGTGGCTTCTGAGGAAGAAGAACAAGAGGTACGTACCCGTGGCATGGGACGCTTTAGCAGCTCCGGCGGGTCCTGTGGAACTGGTTTCCCATCATCGTCGAGAGGTATGACCTGTACGAAGTCGCGAAAGTGAATAACTATATCGTGAGGGGGGTTGGAACGATCGATAGCGGTATTCATGGTGAGCGGTTGAATGGAGGTGACTAGATGCGGGAGGACTGCACAAGGGACATCGACGTAGTACGATGGTGAGGTGCAACGAACCAAAGGCGTGTGTCGGGTCATGTTGCACGTGGCTCCTGCCGGACCGAGTAGTGGCGGAGTTCGACAGTCATCTCAGGGCTTCGCCGTGAATCAGTACGCTGCCGTACAGTAGTTAGAAGGATATCATATGTCATGCAGGCCACCCGACGCGGTGACCTGCTACATAACACTACATTCACAACGAAGCTTTGAGCCGCCGTGATCCAGAAGGCCCACCATGCACATGTTCCACAGACACAGCAACCAAGAGACGAAAAGCATGCGAGCGTCACGGCAATAACAGAGGACACATCAAGAGCTGGGCGAAAGCCGAGCCGATATCTGCTCATAGAGGCGCTTCGTCGCGACCGCCTCGAGGTACGCTGCAGGGTCATTGCCAGCCGCGAGCAGGAACACGTCCTCCGCGGCCACCAGGTGGGCCAGCAGAAGCTTCGCGTTCTCGCACGCCCGAGTCCTCTGCACCTCCGCGAGCCTCTGCCGCTCCTTGATGCACGCCTCGTGCACGCCCGAAAACTCAGTGAGCGCGCGACGCTCCGCCCGCGTGCCGTGCCGCTGCACGTACCCCGCCATGCAGAGCTCGTCGAACGACGGGTCGCCCGTGCGCACGAAGCTCGGCCGGGACCAGGTTCTGCGCAGGATGGGGAGGGGAGGATACGCTGGGACGTCATGCGAGGGGAAGTTGTTCGGCACGATGGCTCTGAGGTTGGTGTAGGATAGCTGTGCGAGGGCGGGCGAGTCACGGAAGCGGTGGAG
>ML211738.1:0-13249 GCA_004369055.1 Polyporus arcularius HHB13444
CGGACAAAACGCGGACGCGACGGCCATGGCGTCCCGCCGCTGCTGACAAAGCTACACAGCCTCCTCACACTTCCACCTGCCCCGTATGGCAGGCATGCGACTCGACCTCTCGAGCTCCTTTCTCTTTGAGCGAGCCAGCTCACGTCCAACTCTTTCAAGTACTTATCGCCAATGGTCTGCGCATGCGCGCTGTACAACGTACGTGGTTGTGTGGCTCCTTCTTTTCATAATCGTATGCCCGTCCCAGATTCAGGCGTCCTTTCCGCTCATCGTCATCAAATCAAGGCAATTCGCAGCAATTGCGATCTTGGCAAGCCACGCATACCGGAGCATACAGGTCCCACGTTCGGAAAGCCCACTCTGCCTGTGACTGCGCCGGACTGTCCTGCTCAAGACGACGTAGCTTGTCCAGAAAAACCGACTTCCTATTCAAAATTCCAAGGATATTAAGTCTGGTACGCTCAGGGTACCAGTAGCGAATCTTTTAGGACTGAACTCTTGCACTAGATATGCCGTCCTCGAGATATATGCCCGCGTCGCATGGACTCAGGGGACAAAGCAGAGTTACTGCGGTATGTTGAGTGAACCGCGACTTGATTGATATGTTCTGCTAATTGACACCTTGCGATCAGTGCCCTTTGCTACCTGTACGTGCCCGTCTGTACGGACATCACGGCCTCCGCCCAAGGATCGTGGAGGTATCTACCAGGGCGTACTCCAGCATCCGCGATGCCGAGCTGCCTGACTTCCCGCACGTGGAGGAATTCTTAGGAACGCGTTTGTATATCCATGACTGTGTGGTGGTCGTGGTGGATTCTTCCTGCAGACGGCACTACTTCAAGCTCTTCTTTACTCGGCATATATACCAGCCCCCCAACCACACGCTGCGCTCCCTCGATTCCCATCTGGTGTGGCATGGTGAGATTCTCGTGATGAGGGTCTCCGCCGCGGACACGAGGCGCGTCATTCACTCACGTAGTGGGGATGCAGCCCTGGCCGCACAGGCGATACTTCGGTGAGTTCTGTCATCTCTCCGAGTACTGAGCTGCGCATCAATACACGATCTTCAGATTATCGCAAGCAGTAGAATGTAGATCCCACATTCCGAGATATGTACGCTAGCACGATAGATATGCCATAATTTCATCGATCCCCCCAGTGGGGAGGGATCCTCTTGTCCGAGCTTGAACAGTTCTTGTTTCTGTCGCGGACACGTCCCTCATTCTATCAACCGGTGTCAAACAGTCAGCGCACATTCTCTGACAGAGGCGCCGCTAATACTCAGGGGCAGCGCTGAGGGCCACGAGGATGGCGGCTGCGCCTTGTGTCCGAGTTAAGTACCATCAATTCTTGACCCGTCTTGCGATGCGATGACCTGTGATCTACATCTCATGATCAAGCTTCCACATATGGATAGAAGAGAGTTGCGTTAGACTCGAGATGAGGCGAAAGTTTCACGGACATTGGGGTGCCAACTAAGACATGATGAGGACTCAGGAAATAGCCTGCCATACCAGGAAACTTCGCGTGAGTACCAGGAAACTTCGCGTGAACAGCTACTCACTCCTAGTTGGTGAAGTACTTATATATATATATACCGGAATTCAGAAGACGACGCAGCTACAGACTCCCCATAGCATGCCTTCGTTGCCAGGCTCGACACATGGCCTCGGGGCTCTATCTGACGCAGAAGATATCCATCATGACACAATGAGCGCGAGCCCTCCGCAAGCTGGCAGGACTTCCTTTAGTCGACATCCACACTACTACTTCGAAGATGGAAACCTGTACATCATGGTCTGAGAACTGCATATACACCCCCTCGGACATCTGATACTCACTTGATCTCGTGGCCCCCAGGTCGACGATGTATTGTTCAATGTCCATCGCTCCGTATTCCTGGCGACTGCGAGGTTGCTCCATGAACACGTCCCCACGTGGATGGGACGGTCGGAGCACCAACCATTGTACTTACGGAACATCAGCCCAAGGCATTTCTGCAAATTCCTGTCCTTGATATATCCTCAGTGAGCACACCGGTACCGCGATATCGCATGAGTTATTGGCTCACAAATACGACAGGAGCGTCGATGAGACCTTTACCGCCGAGGACTGGATTTCGGTACTCGAGCAGAGCCAAAAGTGGGGTTGCTCGCATATATACGCGGTTGCAATTGCGAAACTGCAGTCAACTGCCATGGAGGATGCCTTAAGGATCGCAACTTGGAAGAGGTTCGGGTTGGACGAGTCTCAGATAGCGCGGTGTTATCATGCTTTTGGCACAAGGACCCAGCCCATCTCACTCGCGGAAGGAGAGCTCATGGGAATGGCTATGGCTATGCGCTTGTCGGCACTAAGAGATACCGTCCACCAAGGAGTACTTCAGTACCTACAAGAGCACACAAAAGGGGAACATGCAGGGCAAGTGATGGGGATGCAGGTTGATCGACTTCGAGATTTGGTCTGTAGGGGGTTATTGGTCGAGTTCATGCGGGGATAGCGTAGAGCACGAATAGGCATGTGATAGAACAAGTTCCCGTCGCTATACTATTACATACAGTGTCCACTGTCGACGAGCTTGCTTCCTCTGCCGCTCCTGGGCGTTTCACGGTCGAGTCAAGGTCCATCCAGCGCGCTGCAGAGCGTCGACTATGCTCTCAGCGGCCTAGCCACGACCACCTCGGCATGCGGCGCGTCTCCTGATATTACCGAGTGCGCACCTCCCGAGGTTGTGGCCACGATAGAGCATCGCGTCCGTGGGATCATGCGTTGTGCGTCAGTCGTTCACCTTCTCAGATGATCGCCTTGCGTACCTGACGGCTGGTCCGGGATCGCCTGCAGCCTTCCTTGAAGGTGCAGCGAGGCAGGTCGCAGAGCCAATGAAGAGGCCGGACTCGCCCGGTGGATACGCGCGAACGGACTCATGAATGTTGCGGAAACGGAGCTCGTCGTCTGCCGCAAGCGTACCGCGCCGACCTCTACCTGTCTTGCCGCTATTCAGCCCACGGAGGTCGCGCCCGGCCGTGTCTCTTCCTCGAACGGCCCCAGGAAGGCTGTAATACTCTCTGTTAGCGGCGTGTTCAGGACTATCTGCAGCAGATGAAAATACTTCTAAATTGCGCGAAACTCGGCCGAGGAACTGGCACACGGGCAGTTCCAGTTTCGGTATAAATCCTGCAAGTTCGCGACCGACGGCACTCCCACTAAGCCTCTCTAGCCGGCATGTCCGAGGTTCTGAACTGCAGGATGATTCTCCTCTGGTCGCTGGAAGCACAGCCCGCGCCAAGACTGCGTTTCGCGTCCGCATAGGCCCGTATCATACCCCGCGCGAACCGCTGTCCGTCAGCTTAAGCTTCCTATAACTTATAGTACCGCAGGGAGGTTGGAAATTTTGCAGAGGCTCGGGTAGTAGGGCCTAGCGCGGCGCCGGGAGATGCATATAGAAGTGCATGGGGAGTTGGAATAGTGAAAGGACTTGCGTAGATAGAATAACATCAGTTTCATTTCGACACGGGGACGTAAGCCGCTGGGGACTTGGAATAGCCTGCGTAAGTAGATTCAAGGGTCAGTTCTACGTACCCAGGAAGGCCAGGTCATTGAACTTGTAGAATGCACAGTCAGTCACAGAGGGGCACGGACCGACGAATGCGAAGAGACGCGCTCGCTAGTCGACGCTAGTCGACGTGGACACCGATCAGCGGACTGCTTCCTTCTGGCATGCCTCTGCCCGCTTCTTAGCTCGTCGTGAAATGCTCTCCAGGTTGTTTTGCGCCCGTTGAGTTGGAGTTGGTCAGCGCGGCCATGCGCTGCGTTTCGTTACTCATATGGGTAGAGAGCATCAACACGTCCGAGAGTGACTCCGCCGCCGCCGCCGCCGCCGCCGTAGTGATGTGCGAGCTCGGCTCGGCTCGAAAGCCGCGGCTAAAGCTCGGCTTCGAGAGCTACAGCCTGGTGAAACCCAGGCCGAGCTCTCGAGGACGGCTCAAGCTGAGCTCGAGCTCGGCTCGGCCTGAGCCGGAGCCTGTAGGTGGTGGGCGCCACTTGTCTCCTGCCCGCACCTCTGCGCTGCCAGAGCGCAAAGGCCCGCAACAAGACACGTTCAACGACGTGTCTCGTCGCTCTCCGCCTCCGCCCGCACCCTCCCGTGCTGTTCGACATCAGGAAGAGCGAGGAGACGCGTCCAACGCGTTTGTCGTCGACCTCAAGCTCACGGTCCTTGCCCCGGCCTCCTGCGCCGCAAAAGCGTGAAGAATCAAGAGAAGACGCGTCCAATGACGCGTCTCGTCGCCATTTTATCTTGCCCCGCCCTCTACCGCACTGCACGCTCTCATTCGCTGGCCTACGCCAGCGCCGTTGAGCCCGAGCTCGAGAGCCCGGCTCGAGCTCACCGTGGTCGTGAGCCGAGCCGTCGGGCTCTCCGGGCCCCCTCGAAAGCTCGGCTCGGCTCGGCCTGAAGACGGCCGGCTCGGGGAGCCTGACGGCTCGAGGCCGGGCCTTGCACATCACTCTGAGTGAGTTGAAGGTCGGGATCGCGAGGATGAATGTGCGGAAGGCCGAGAATAGAGACCCCGACAGTCGACCGCGTCGTTCTCGACGTGAGATAGGCGAATGGCAAGAACGCGACGGGTGAGCAATCGAAGAGGCGGCCCAGGCGTGTACATGGAGTGTATGTGTATGAACCAGCCAGCCCGGAAGGCGGCAGCGGAGCTAAGAACCTCATCAGCTGGCGCCGCGACTCGGGAACGAGCGTGGCACGGACAGGCATTCGTCGTCGAGTGATTCGGGGAATCCGTCGATGCGGAGCAAATGGCGCTCCCCAAGCTTCAACGGCGGCGTACCTGTATATAGAAAATCCACCTGAGCTGTAAGGTGATGCGAACGAAATCGAAGGTCACATGGAGGAGGTGAAATTTATGAGTTTGTTCTTGTCGCCTTAGAGGCGGCGGTCATCATTGACGGTTTCGTGATAACGGAATGCCTGTCGTGGTGCTGCAGAGTGTCGCAATTCCTAGCAACAGACGCGCTGGGACGACCCAGACCGTCGTCGACATGATATCGTGACGCTGGGCAGTGAGTGTTGGCGATAGGGCGGGGGCCGGCGCCGACGGCAGGGGAAATCAAATCAGAGGGCGTGGCCTTTCCCATCAGGAGTGCAACTGCGACCCTTAAGATGATTTTCGGAGAAGGGCGCAGATCCGAAGTGGTAGAGAATGCGGCACAAAGAGGGTGTCGTTCATGAATGGAATCAACTGAGAAAGGTCGAACGCAAGGTACGAGGTGGCAAGACCACGTGCGCGTCTCCAGCTGCGAGGCCAACACGACCGATCAGAGGAGATGGCAGCGAGCAGGGCAATAGAAACGAGGCCGCACAAGATGTGGCGAACTGCGAATTTGAAGCTTTGAGTCTGGAGTGTGCACGTGAAATGATCATACCTGTAACTACTTGGTTCCAGCCAGGCAAATCGCCGACGCCAAAGCTGGAAACTTCTGGCACCACGACAAGAAGTACATCCGAAGAGAATACAAACATTGGGAAAGACACAACGTGTGCGTGAGGCCCAACAAACTATGTCGCAGACGCGTAAACCACCTTTCGGAGCAGCATCATCTCCTCTCGAATGGAACGAAGCATGAGTTCGACTGCGTCACGCTCGACGACGAGCCGCTCCTCGTTCTTCCTGAGGGCCACCGTCCGAGCCAGAGCAACATCCATTGACAGGTCGTTCACCTGCTCCACCGGAAGCTCTGCTGACTAGTGCGCGATCGTCAGCAACAGCGGCGATATCACTGAATATGGACTCACATAGGGAGCCTCCTTGCAGACCTCAAGTAACTGCACAGTCGCTATGTGGAGCTTGAGTGCAGCCTCCGAGTGGAGTCGATACAAGTCATCGACGTCAACACCCGAGCCCGGCTATAGTACTAGGTTGAGACGAGTGACCGGCAAGATGATATACCTCGTTACTCACAGCGATGCCATTGTCAACACAACCTACTCGCACCGCTGCATCGCGGAATTCCCTTCTTGCGTCGATCCATTCCTTCATCACAGGAGTGTCCAGAGGAATGGCTTCCGGCCGGTTGCCTGGAAGATCATGATCCCTGTGAGGCGATCAGGCTATGGCCCTTCTCGTCATGCGGATATCATACCCATTGTGCTGTCCTTGAGACATGTCGACTTCACGAAGTACGAAGCTGCAGTGGGATGTGGTGGTAGCTGTGTAGCCCAGTGGCGGTCGAAGCGCGAAGGTCGGTGGCACACTAGTCTGCCGCGCGGGGGGCGGCTCGTTCCGGCCCCCGATCCGGAGACGCCCATGGTGAGCACTTCAAGCTTCCATTTCAGGCCTAGGAATGCGTCCTTGAGTTCGGCACCGGTGCGAACTTGAAGAACCATCGATCAATCTTAGCTTTGTATAGAATATCTGTGAGCAAAGATATGTTCTAGTACTTGCAAGTACTTGAGGAGTCTCAGGCTGGCGGTGGCAACCCGAACGCATGGGTCCGGAGTGAAGTTCATCCGACGAGATGGGAACTCTGACTAATACGGCAATCACCGAACTCAGATCGGAAAGCACAGAATTCAACTTGAACCTCAGCCCTGTTGTACGCCTGCACCTCTGCCCCCAACCTCCCGACCCCCCCTTCAAACTTTTGTCGCCTCAGAATCTCGAAATGCCTAGAGTTCTTCCCGTGTATTACACCGAGGGCAACATTGCCATTCTCCGGGCCATCCCAAGCCATCTCTGCGGAGGGACAAGTTTGAAGTCACGTCGTCGTCGTCGTCGTGCCCAAGACCACCCACCCTCTCCGCTTGGCCTTCATACAATCACTGCAGAAGCGTTGTTGGACGAGAGGTCAAATCCCTTCTACTCTACGCCAAGCCGAGACGAGCGACGAGCGAGTCAATGTTCAACCTGTGGCCAGGGGAGCAATTTCGACGTGTCCAGGTATGCATGACTCGAGCTCTTGATTACTCGTACATCATTGCAGATAGCTTACTATGTCATAAACCAGTTCGATCTATACAAACGCGCGACTGGATTTCGATTCCATCCCCGACATCACCCCCGCCGATATCATAACTGCCAACACCAACAATCCTACTACCGGCCCCCCAGACGACACCGCTGCCTCGCCCTTTTACTGTCGAACTCCAGACACCGCAGATTATTCTCGCCCTTCGCAGTCGCTTTCTGCGGACGCCGTCCTCGGTACGTGTTCCGCTCTGTTCTGGGCAGTGCTCCCACAGAATATTGAGCAATCCCTTTCCAGAGGACCTGCTGAAGCAGGTGAACGCAAATCGTCAAAGCATCCGTCAACTCCAGATAGATATCTCGGAGGACTTGCGGCGCATGCGTGCTAAGATTCGTCGCTGCTCCGAGGATCAGCCCAGCCTTTATCGTATGCTTATGCATCTACAATACTCGCCGATGCTGCAGGTGAGTGTCTGGCCCTCCATATCAGAGTATCAGTCTGATAGTCAGTTGTTCAGGGAAAGCGGCTTTGCGGTCTTTATGCCTAGTTGCCTTTATTCTCACCCCTGGCTTCGCCGTTTCCACTCATCTGTAATTGTTTTTGGTGCCGCGCCTCCCTGGGATTGTATAGCATTATACCACGCATGAAGTACGGCTCATCATCTCTGGCTGTCACGCGCCTGACCCTCCACTCCCTCTTCCTCGACCATCGGCATCCGATCGACGTCCAGCTGCCCGAACATCTCTTTCATAGCCGACGATGCCTGTATCATGATCGGTGCAGTTGACGTGATCATGTCTCTAGGACGTCTGCGGACAGCAGACATGATCTGCTGCATCCTGAAGTATTCTTCGTCGTGGACAAACACCAACGAAAAGAGCCGCGTGCGATCTCCGCTAGAGATCCAGTGGCAGGCACGATGTTCCTATGGAGGGTATGTCCTCAGTGGTACGACAGGGAAAACACGCGGCTAGCACTCACCGGAAAGTACTGGAAGTCGAAAGCGGAAGGCAATTTGAGTACGAGGACCCGAGATTCAGATCCCAGCCTTGCAGTCGGAAACGGCAACGGTGCGAACATGAGGTCGGCCAAAGAAAACTCAACGAGAAGCCATCCTAGCAAAGGAGCGTCTCCTGAACACCGATGAGTGGGTCGCAATTAGACAAGTACGACCTACGTGTAGCGTAGCTTTCGATCACAAAGGCAGCAGCGACCGAGAACAAATTGGACTGTCCGCAAGCTCCGCATTCGCGGGTAAGCAGAGATACGTTGCGAAATTGAGCACACGGGCTGCATGTGCCAGTGGTGAGTGCACCGGCTGTGGGCATGGCGGAGAATGTAGTAATTACCTCAAGAGTGCTCGTCTCTCATCCTTATATATATCTCGATCGTGTGCGCGTGAAGCCTGCAAGTGGTACTGGTTCAATCCGGTCAGCAGTCGACGTCTGCACTGAGGAGGTCACCTCCGTTCGTGACGGACAGTTCCGATGAGGCGGGGTACCGCGCCCACCTTCTATGAAAGGAAGTTGGTGGTGACCCTTCAACGTAGTAAGAATGAGATAGTGTAGCGCTCAGTAATATTCCGCGAACTGAGCTATTATGTGACATCGAACGCGCGTTCGCGTCCCATCCTGCTTGAGCTTTCTCATAATCCTTGCCAGTCCGGCGCCCGAGTTCTTTGAACCGAGTTGTGCCCCGGAGGCTCGACTGAGCACGAATGGTGAGTAAGTACTTCCTGCAGTAAATATCGCGTTGCGCATGCATATGCATGGGCGCGCCATTCGGGACAGACGCCCACCTGCCATATCGAGCAAACTAGTAAGACCGAGATTGATCCGGATCCCGCGACCTTCTTCTTGGTTTGGCGTGGTTTGGCGGCGTCGGGGCCGACAACTGCTTAAAGAGGTAACTGAACAGCGCTTATTTGCTTGTCCGCAGCTGTGGATCCGTGGATCCAGACCAAGTAAGCATGACTTCAGAGTTCAGCTGTTGTCGGGTCCGCTACTTACTCGAAATTAGCAGTTACACTGCCTAATATGATATGCGCCTTGTTCGTCGAGCAACGGGTAGAAAACGCACTGGAGAGTTCGCCGCTCTGCACGCTGGTTGCTACTAGTACTCGGCTGCCTGCTCTGAGCGACCTTACCATGGCGAGTCTCGTCATCAGTCGTACAATTCCTTGGGCTGAGCACTCGCAGACTGAGGAAGCAATTACAAGCGTATCCAGCCACCTCGCTCATCACGCGCGACAAGGTACGCCTGGCCACTCGTGTTGTATATCCGGATGCGCGCCCAGCTGAACATCACGGAGCCTTTATTCTGTGGGGTCCATCGTCTCATGCGTCGTACTTCCATGGGGAGTCAGGGGAACCGTATATTGACGGTCAAGGTGCGGTGTTCTTATATGACGAGCTCGTCACATACTGCGACTGATTGCGACTGTATACGAAGCTCGCTCCGTTGGGACAGCCCTTCCACTTTTGTATCTCACTTGCTACTACCGGCTATCAATGACTTTCACGTCGGCGATCGTCTTCTTCTGGGATGCCCCTCTTGTGAGCGACCGCAGAAGGCGGGCTGCGTCCATGTATCCTGTCTGGCTTGTCACCACTGCAGATTACCAAGAGGACTCTCTTGTGCTTCAGTCAATAGTCCGCGAGCGGACACATTGCAGACGCTGCAGCCACCAGCGCGCCCGTTGAGGACTCGTGATATCTTGGAGGAGGGAGGGATCCACCGTTTGCGGCGAGTAAACGTTGAAAGATCGCAGGGAGCAATACATCATGTGCGGCGGGTGCCAGGGGAGGAGAACACTGTCGGACGATTGTCCTGTACGTGTATGATTGGCCCTCTGTGCTATCGATAGATATTGTGACTCATTTACTACGCCTGCTTCCCCCGCTCACTCCTTCACACCGCTGCGCATGAAATGTAAGTTCGTGACTCAATCGTCTTCGCTGCTACACAAGAACACATTTATATTGTGTAGGGACCGAAATTGTACAGGTCGATCTCGTCAACGCTTCTCCTTCAACGTCTGCAGGCGACCTGTCATACGCTGCACGGCGACCCGATGGTCCCTGAGTTCTTGCTCAAAGCGGGCGCGAACCTCCTCGAGCTCGGCAAGAAGGAGACGCTTCTGGCAATCCAGACTCGACCTACGAGCCTTGCAAAGCTTCAAGCGGCGATCGACTGCGAAGAACAAATGCTGTTCGCTGCGCAAAAGCGCCGACCATCGGTCCAGATGGCCCTCGAGATTGTCCGCTACTCGAAATTCAGCACGTGTCGTTGTGCACGTTGCTACGTGTTGCTGGAGTTCTAAGACAAGAGACTGCGGAAAATTCACATCAGCCGCGTAGAGGTCGTATCGTCGGCGTAGCGTCCTACCTCTAAGTTTGGACCGGCACTGCTAGCTTCTACGGCTTCGGCGAATTCTTGCATACTATAGCAATACATACTCAGGTTGAGCATCCACGCGAGGTATTCTGTGCAGCTTACAGATCAAGTATCTTCCCCGACCTTTCTGGTGTCATCGAGTCATGCTGTGAAGTCTCACGAATGGCACGGCAAAGGGCATCGGAGCGGGACACAGCTTCCATGGATAACATCGGCACAGTGGTCCCCTGGAATCTGACCCTGCTCGTCCGCGAGATTTCTGTGCGACAGATGGGGCAAAGACGGGACCCTGTCCTTCTATGGGCCATTAGACAGGTTGGACAAAAGACGTGCCCTAGTCAATGTCAGTGCGCGATACCGTGTCCAATGCGTTGGACTCACCGCACTGAGTAGCAAGAGCGTGCATGAAGCCATGAAGTGGCAGTAATTCATGGCAAATGGGACATTCGACTTGCGATACGGGGGTCCGAGACATGGCTGTGGCAATTTGTGAGCCAGGGATGCGGCGGGGTGCGCGGTAAATAACCCGCGCGACAACCAGGTCCCTGCTTCGGAAGGTGATGGCTTGGTTGGGTTTAGCTTACCTCAGCGGGGAGAGTCTTTCCAGCAAGGAAATCTCGCTCAGGACGCGCGGGTGTATGGTGTTGGTATTCGGGCACGCGGGCGAGCAGTGTGGAGCACAGATGGGACTCACCGTGTCCTGCTTCATGACCGCACCGTGTGGAAGAAGCCAATCGTGAAGCATGCCCCGCTGTGAGGCCCATAGGAACCGCGCAAGCGAGAGCCAGTCCTACGCCTTGTATCACGACGCCCAAAGGGTGTCGCCGCGTACTCTAGGAACGCTCTAGCCTCCAGGTGAGGCCGAGTCCATTCACATGCAACCGGAACATGTCGTTACCACTGCGTTCTACAGGGATCAATCGAAAGAGGTCCTCATACCAGTTCCAGAGTCGCCCGGGGGCCGGCAAGATTAGAAGCTGATAACAAGCTGTTAGTCGGTAAGTAAGTAGTCCGAGTCGGACGCGTACGGAGCCGCGGAGGAGCGCCTTGCTGACAAATTTCGGCTTCCTACTTGGACAGGCGCGCCGTCTCGACTTGCCTTATACTTACTGTTACGCTTGTGGCAGGGACTTGCTAAGTTCGACGACGTCTCAACATCCGAAAATTTTCAGGCTCCTGCCATCAATAGCACGCCCTTGTTTGGGCGCGTTATGTCCGTCGCACTCACTACTCAGTACTTCTTGCCACATCATATAAGTATATAAGGCGTACATGCCACAGCTGTCCTTCATCAGCCTCACGCCCTCCTACTCTGAGAGCATGATGACATCCATTCCTCCTCCTTCGTATACTCGCATGTTGAGTAACGCTCTCGTTTTTGGCAACCACGGTGGCGAGCCCATGGCCGCAAGAGCTCACGCCGTCTTGGCACACGGATCCACCCATCGTGAGATGATTCTGCACTTGCATCTCTCCAACGAGCTCATCATCAACATCGCTCTTAGGCTGGTTCATGATTGAATTTCCGCACGGGCACGCCACGGAGTTCCCATTTCCTACTTTCGAAGTAAATGGATGCACTCGCATGGTGGTCTTCCAATTACCGCTGGACTTCGAGTTCACATACTGCGATGTGCGTAACTGATAGTATTCCTTCCGTGACCGTATCTGAGTGGGAACCATTCCGTAGCTAACTCGCGCATGTCGCTGGTCCGTGAAGGACTGTGACTTTTCCCTCGTCCTCTCTCAACAAGCCGACTACGCCTACATACGGAACACCGTTGCAGGGTCTGAAGAAGGAGATAGGGACATTCCTGACGGCTCCCCTGCCGTTTTGCTCGACTCGAATATCGGGAACGTGCTCGCCGTCGTGAACGAGATAGTGGCGGCAACGCGCGATCCCGCCGGCGTGACCGTCCGTGGGTATGGGTCAGAGGGTTCGCAGGGATCCGCCATCACATTCCGGATAACCCTCACTGGGCACTAGTTGAAACTCGGTTTCAAGCGGTTTGGAGGTGTCTGGTTATGTCTAGATTCAGCTGCATACAGTCTAATTCCCGTTGTGATGGACATGCTTGGATAGAGGTCGTTTCAGACGTGTTGTATCAATGTCGACAAGCTCACCGGTGAATATATTCTGTGTTATACAGCGGCTAGCACAGCTAACACAGTCGCTGATATGAGGTTTCTGTCTCGAAGTTCGTATGTCGTCAGCGTGAAGAACGGCAGATCGGGCGGACCGCGGCCAACACGGCACTCGGTGAAACGTGGGTTTACTCGGGCTCGAGGATCATTACGACGCGAGGTGTTCGCCGGCCGTACCCGTAGGCTCTGCAGGAGCGGGAGAGCCGAAGCCGGGCCGCGAGACTGCGATGAATTCGCTCTCGCGACTGGCCTGATCGATGCTCAGGGAGAAGGCGAACTAAAAGCAGAATGGCAACGAATCCCGCCAGCTTTGCGGCGAGAAACAGACATGGTTGTGGGTGGGGTCGGCTGAAGCAACGAATATACAGCTCAACATCGGAAGAGCGTCCTAGACGGGGGGGGAGAGGGGGGGGCAGGTGCCATGAACGGACCGCAGCAAATCGGACGCACGTGTCAGCCACCGGGAACTGGCTTGCTGTGTGATGAAAACATGATCCAGCACACAGGAATCCAGCGAACAAAATCCATGCGGTGTGCATGCGCACCCAGCTTCATTCCTAGAGCGGACCTGAAGATAGGTCAAGTGAGAGTCAGCAAGTTTCGAGTACGAGGACGGGGACGCAGCCCCGCCCTTGCTTACAAAGCCGCACGGCTTCGCGCGGTGGCACGCGGACCGACCGCCGAGACGCGTGGCACTTGGACCTGCCCCGTATGTATGTACGTCGTCCTCCGC
>ML211739.1:0-13182 GCA_004369055.1 Polyporus arcularius HHB13444
GAAAAGTAAGGTGAGAGATGCGCGGGATTAAGTGGGAGGGGAATGCACGGGATTAGGGGAGGGGAAGGGGGGTATTGTACAGTACAGTATAAGATCGTATCGTATCTGGGCTGGGGCGTATTATATGGTACAAGTATGGCGTTGTGTCGTAGGGATTTATGGTATAGTAGAAGCTAGCTCGTAGTGGAATGTGCCGGTCGGGTACGCATGCGACTGCGCGTACCTAGTATACTCGTACAGTACCGTGTCAGAACCTCAAGCAATCAATGAGAGTGAAGACGATCGAGAAAATGAAAGTGAAAGTGAGGTGAAGGTGAAATGAATGCAAAGGTCGAGAGGTCATCCAGGCGAAGAGGGGGGAAGGTCGAAGGTCACGCGCGAGAGCAACTGGGAGGAGGAGCTCACGACCATCTTCATAGGCGACTCCGCAAGAGGTCCGGAAGAACGACGGGCGCAGGGAGTCGCCGGAGGCAGGTCGAGGGTGACGTTGCTGAGCATGTCCGCGGTGATGCTCGCCATGATGTGCGATGACGAGGCGGGCGCAAGGGAAGACTCCGAGGAAGTAGTCGACGCGAAGAGGACGAAGGACGTGTCCGCCGGGAGGTCGAAGTCCACGTTGAAGAGCATCTCGGACGAGATGCTCAGGACGATGCCCTGGAGGGAGTCGGACGCGAGAATCTGTCCGGACCGCAGGATGGCGGACGTCGAGGCCGGGAGGACTGGAGCTTCCTCCTCAGACCCGTCTTGCTGGACAGTCGACGTGGACTCGCACGGGAGCGCTGCCTGGACATCCGCCGACCTCGAGCTCGTCAGGGAGGCTGTGGTCTCAGTATCCTCCGCCGTGAAGGACATGTCCTCAAGGAGGTCAAAGTCCACGTTGAAGAGCATCTCGGACGAAATGCTCAGGACGATGCCTTGGAGGGAGTCGGACGCGAGGACCTGCCCGGACCGCAGGATGGCGGACGTTGAGGCCGGGATGACTGGAGCTTCCTCCTCAGACCCGTCTTGCTGGACAGTCGACGTGGACTCGCACGGGAGCACTGCCTGGACATCCGCCGAGCTCGAGCTCGTCAGGGAGGATGTGGGCTCAGTAACCTCCGACGTGAAGGAGATGTCCTCAAGAATGTCGAACGCCATCTTGAAGAGCATCTCAGACGAGCTACTTGTGACGACGTTCGCAAGTGAGTCCGACGCGAGGAGTTGCCCAGAGCGCAGGATGCTCGACGCCGAGGTCGAGAGGACTGTCTCTTGTTGCTCCTCGAGGTCTTGCTCATCTTGACCTGAGACAGCGGCCTCGGTAGTGCAAGGGGAAGCACATGAGGTCGTTGGCTCGTCGACCAGGGTAGCACTCGAGTTCGCAGATCCCGACGACGACGGGGAAGAGGAAGGTGAAGAGGTCGGCGCGAGCCCGGACTCCTGGATGATGGAGTACAGGCTGCAGATGAGCCCGCGCATGTCCTTCTCTCGCGCCATCCACTCGCCCTCTTGCGCGTTCGATTCCCAGCTCCGGATGATGGCCTCGTCCATGAGGGTGTCAACTTGCTGCTGAAGGTCCGCCACCTGAGTGTACAGTCGGGCGTTCTCGTCCACCACGGCATCGAGCATCTGCTCCTGAAGCGGAGCGTGCGGTGCCGGGGGCGTAGTGGTGGTAGAGAAGCTCTCGGTAGGAGGCGGAACTTCGGCGTCGGCTGACTTGGACTGGAGCTGGGAGATAGTGTCGTCGGCGCGGGCGAGGTCGGCAGTGAGCTTGGCGATGGTGTTGTCCTGCCTGGCGAGCTTGATGTCCTTGACAGCGAGGTACTCCTCTTGCGCGGAGATAATGGCGTCCTTCGTTGAAGGTCCTTCGAGCTGGCCTTGGGCGTCCTGTGTCTTGAGGCTGACAGCGAGCTGCTCCTCGAGCGACTTGGCCTTGACCGCCAGCTTGACGATCATCTGCATAAACCGGTGAGACTTCATGCGGGGATAAAGCAGAAAACCGGCGTACCTTCGTCTGGGTCTGACCAGCGTACAAGGCTACCTCGTGCGCAGCCTTGAGGTCTCCGATGACTGCGTCCTTGTTGGCGAGGACTGAGGTGTGTGCGTCCTCGCATGCCTTGCGAGCGGCGTCCTTAGTGCATCCGCGGACCTTCTCGAGCTGGAGCTCGTCCTTGAGCTCGTGAGCCTGAGTGGTGGCGGCCTCGCGGACGTTCTGTTCGCTCGTGGTCAGCAGCAGCCCTGCGCCAATCCCGAGAGCAACGCACCTTGATCTCGCTCCGGGTGTCCCGCAGAACCGACTGCGTGTTCTTGAGAGCAGCCTTGGCCTGCGTGAGACCAGCCTCCTTGTCCGCCGCAGCAGAGCGCGCCGCGTAGAGGGCGATCTTCAGGTCCGTGATCTTCACTCGTGAAGCGGAGGCCTGGTTGCGAATGACAGCGTCCTTGCAATCGAGCGCTGCGTCCTTGTCTGCGAAGTGCGCGTCGGCGTGGTCGAGGATGGCCCGGAGGTCTGTGATGTCCTCGGTCTTCGCGATGCGTTCCGTCTTGAGTGTGCTGACCTTGTGCTTGAGCGCACTGACCTTGCGGGCGAATCGCGTGACGTCCGAGAGGAGGGTGTCCTCGTTGGCACGGGAGCCTCGGAGGCTGACATCGAGCGTCGTGAGCTTGGCCTGTTGGTTGGCGATCGTATCCCGCTGGTTGGCGATGACCTTGGAGAGGGTCTTGACGTGTCGCCAGAACCAAGCAGCGAGGAGGGCGGCAGCGAGGTAGCGGAGGTAGCGGCAGTAGGGCGCGGCCGAGAGCGAGACATGATGCCAGAGGCTGACAAGCCCGACGCTGTAGTCGAGGAAGAGGAGGCTGCCGGTGAGGATACTCTGGAAGATGGCCGCGCAGACGATCTTTGGGATGACGGCCTTGCCGTGAGACCTGACGAGGACTTGTACAACGACAAACCAGAAGGCGGAGAGCACGAGAGTACCGCCGAGGAAGAATGTCCAGAACGCCTCAGTGTCGGCGAAGAGAAAGAGATCGTCGGAAGCAAGAGGATAGCGTTGAGAAAGCATGTCGACGAGCGGAAGGGCGGGCATAGCGGGCGGAGAGCAAAGGACAACACGGGGGAGGGAACAAAGAAGATACGAGGAGCAGCCTGGAGGGTGCGCGGTATTTATCGACGGGGTTGCGGTCGAGCCTGGTCGGGAGACAGCGATCGAGGCTGTCGAGGCTGACAGGGCTGACAGCGGCCGGATTCGGCGTCGCACACTCCGTCGGTCAGCTATGTGTTGCGTACTCGTGCACTGTTAGACACCGCGAGCGTCGGTGATGACTGTTAATGACCGTTTGCCTAGGGAGCCAAGAGTCGTGTTAGTCGCATCCCAGCAAGTAAGTATCCGAGATGATCATGCCGCGTTCAAGATGCCATAGTAGATGCCAGCAAGTGTGTGTATTGAAGGCTGTGTCAAAGCAAGACTATTTGCAAGCTCAGAGACAGTAATTTCTCGTCGGACTGAGGGCCGCAACTCGAAGGAGTCGAGCTCAAGTGAAGAAGAGCTTATGCAAGTTGTAACGGAGGCAAAGGCGCTCAATGCAGCCGGGATTGACGCGACTGCTTTTACTCACGGCACATATCATCATACACTCTAGCTGTCCAATTTTCAGTATATGTGCTACCAGCACCTACGGACAGAGTCGAATGATATACATGGCATATAACAGCAGCGTCCGGAAGGATCCCGTCTCTCCAGACTCGTCCAAGTTCCCACTGCCACTCGTCGTTGCCCGAGGCCACAAGCCCTCGATGTCCAGAAGCGTGAAGATGTTTATTAATTGCAGGTATCGGCGTCGGTGTCGTCGTCGATGTCGCTCAATGAGAAGAGGTCGATGACGTCGCCATCGGAATCCACGAAGTGGTGGATGTCGACGTCCTCGTCGTCGCACTGGTCGTCTCCAACCCGAATGACACGGGATATTACGCCATCTTCGGACCACTCGATGGCGCCTGAGTAATGGGCGATGTAGCTGCAAGTCGCGTGGATACGCAGGTACTTCGTGCTCGGATTCGGGACGCGTCTGGAGAGCCAGAATGCCTTCTTCTCAGGCAGTCCACGTACGGACTCGCGCTCCTCCGCGTACTTTCCGAACAGGACCACGTTGTAGTTGCCGTCAGCCTGCAGGAACCAACGGCGTAAGCGGACGATTCACCGGCAAGCACTGAATAAATAGCGAGGCGCACCTTGCCCTTCACGGGTGTGAGGCAAAGATTCAGGTCGTCCATCAGCCCGCACACGTCTGCCCGCAACGTGAGCATGTTCTCGAGGCGATGAATGCCATCTGCAAGCTCCGCGCGGAGCTCCGGAAGTCCGAGCTTCGCGAAGAGATCCCACAGGGGTTCGTTGCTCTGGAAATGCGTGCAGTGAGAACACGGCAAAATCATAGTGACAACTCACGACGAGGCCGTCCGCTGCGAGGTCCGGGATTATATGACGATTGTAAATTTGTCCCGCTTCGGCGCCCTCGGTTTCGGAAAAGATTCGCTGAGCCAAGGGCATATATACGAGACTGCACACGTCGAAAGTGTCGGTCAGCTTGCAGCGGAAGACATCTCTGTAAAGCGTCTGCGACCGTCCATTGAGCACCAGCACTGATGATGGGGGATATGTATTCTCACAACCATCTTCGCGTATCGCGCGTTCTGAGGGGCTTGTTCGAGCATCACTGAAACACGCGGCCGCTTCGACTTCTCCTCGTCACTATCATATTCATCCCCAGAATCGTATGCGCTCGTTTCAAACCGCCGACGCATGACTGGCAGTGCGGCGCTGTCAATGTCGATGGTCATCCAGCGCAGAGGTAGCAGACTCACAAGGACGAACGAATTGCTCGAGCAGCTCGTTGCCAAGCTCGTAACATACCTGATCGATGGCACCCATCAGGAAAAGGGCACTTCCTGGCCGGTTCTTAAAGCCTTGATCCGTCTGATATCGACTGGTACATACTTGCGTCATTACATCTGCTTGTTCCGGCTTGGGGTGACTGGGGCGACGAGGACAAGTGGCAAACCTCCGGTGTAGCGCCGAAGGGAGCTCGAGAAAATTCGTGAAGTCATGTATTGACGATTGTTTACACAGGGCGTCTACAGGGTGGCAACTACAGTCCCGACGCCTCCCGACGCCTCTTGTCCTTCTTCCACCACTGTCCACGCCCCCCTGCACCCTATCTGCATCCAACAGACTCTGCTGAGGCCATTATTCTGTCAGTCTAGCCTTCCGTCGTCTTTAAGCCAACATTCCTACTCATCTTTGCGCCGGCTTTGTCCCGGTCCTGCCTACTGGAGGGTGCCTCGCAACCGGGAGACTGATAAGGTGAGCAGTTTGCAGAGACGACTTATTCCAATACTTACTGTGGGTTCCGAGTCAGCGCAACGTATGTCCAGCACGTCCGGGCCTCAACGGTGAGTCAAGATGAGCAGCCGTTGGTGTACGAGATCTAGTTCTCATTTGCCGCCATACGCGAACATCCCTCCTCCCCGCTCTGCGCCCGATTGTTTCGCTTCCAGCAGTGACCGCCGACGGTGCTCATCTCCGTCACGCAGTTGCTCATATGAATAGGTATGCTGTGTTTCTTCCCTGGTTGCGTGCAAGTGTCACCTCTTCCATCTCTTGTTTGCGCTTCGGCGGTCGCCAGTACACGCAGTCCGCGCAGAATTCTGGCCATGGAAGAGCTCATATGGGGCGTGGCTTGTGCATCGAGGTCTGGCGTGGCGTGGCGTGGCGTTGAGCGTCGCAGATGCGCGCGAGGTGGCAGCATACTAGGATTGCAGAGAGCAGGATGTGGGAGGCAGAAGACAGCAATGAGAAGACGTGCAGGAGGCGTTATGCGACGAAGTGTTTGGATCGTGGTAAGAGAGGCGGCGACGAGGCGGACACGATGGTGGGGAGTTGCTCCATTCGTACCTCTTAGACTGTCTTACGGGGATCTTGGTGTGACTTAAACCTGTCTTAAGTAAGAGAATGAACCTTCTGGACTAAGTCGTCTGAGATCTTCTGGAGAGGTCTGAGCAAGAGCGATCAAGTGTCTATAAGTGTCTCTAAGTGCTCCAAGAGAAAGTGCCCTTTTGCTGATGCCGGCGAGCGACTGCTTGTGCAACAGCTCGACCACCGCGGCAAGAGATTCGGGAGTAGGAGCGTAAAGGATGAAGTAACCGACGAGACGCGTCCGCACGAGGTCGAGAGGATCGACTGTTGCGCTCTCGACCTCCAGGACTTTGTGGTAGATTCTTGTAGTTTCGACTATCAAGTCACTTTGGATTCTCAATGAATCTTCGAGGAGTGTGATCCAGCCAGGCCCTAGAGGAAGAGCGCGCGGCTCAGAGGTCCAACGACGCACGTTGAGAGGAAATGTAGACAGAAGGGGTCCCTGCTTAGGGGTATGTACAATCTGTGAACTTGCACGGGCACAGCCACACGCGAGGTTATGACACTCTAAGGGTGGCACCCTTAGAAGGTTCGAAGGAGAGACCGAATTTTTAACAATTCAGTCAATCCATGAAGTACAAAACATAGCGAGGTCAGGCAGCAGTGTACTTGAACCTCTGAGCTTCTGTGCTGCCATGAAGCTCCTACAAGAATTGGCGCTCAACGGAGTATGATCGCGATTGATGTGGCCACGGCACAAACCATAAGTACATACAATCGAACTAATAGTCCATGATGTATGCGCTGCCAATACCAGTGCGGAGAGATTCTGTATAGGCACAGGAGGCGGTGATCCGTAGCAGCAGCATTGGCCTATTTCTGGTCTCTTGTCTCGTATCGTCGTCAAGCACCCCGGGTCGTAGCGTAAGTACTCTACATACATAAGTCGGACAAGCCCTCGCTCGTCACAAAGCACTTCCTCGTCGAGGCTCTATATCCAGCTGCGTAAAGGTGCTGTGTCTTGGTCAATAAATCAGATATCGAGATTCGACCCCACATATGAAGGGGTACTACATCAGTACTTCCGCAAATCCATTAATGCCCATTATTGTATTATCCATATTATATGTAGTCTCTAATAGACATAATACCACCAATGATAATAGACTTGTAGGAGCTGAGAAACAAACCAGACCATCTATAACAAGGTCTCGTGAGCATGGTAGTCTACATAATGGTTTACGTAGTACGCGTCAAAAGCATCGAGGGTGTCTGAATAATGGAACCACGGGGGAAGGTGGTGCTGACCATGCACCGGTAAAAGATGACAAGCCCGCGCGATTGAGGCAAGAGGTATGATGCTCTTCGCACGCCGCCCATCGACCATCTCCGGTTGTACAATCCACATGCCGGTCACGCCATCTGGCTGCTGCCCATGGGTCGAGAACCACTCGACGAGAGCGCCCTCATGATTGATCCCATCATGCGTTATCGACAGGAATTGCCGGATGCGCGCGATACGGAACCGTGGCATGCCCCATAGGTCCAGGTTGGTGGTCACAAGCACGGTGTCGAACCGCGGAATCCAACCATACCACCGTGGGTTGCATCTGATGATTTCCCGGTGCATCCCGCGCCGTCCGCACTCCTCGCTAGGAGCGTGGAAGACGACCGATGCACTGGTATAAACTGCGACCTTCCGACGCTGGGAGACATGTGGGAAGTCGTCCAAGTCCGCGTCAGCCTCGAAGTCGCCATCGGGAAACAACCGGCCGTGGAGGAACCGGGAGAGCTCTGTCTGGAGCTCAGGTAGATCAAGGCGAACGGAGAGATTGTTGACGCGCACATAGCCTGAGATAGCGTCAGACAGAGCAGCGACTGAATGCAAATACTGAGACATACCATCTCGCCGCTTGGCAAGCCAAATTCGTGGATGCGCTTCATCCGTCCCGGCCGCGTCTTGAGCGGCACGGAAGGCGTCCTCCTTTGCAGCCTGTGTGTCTTGGATATCTGGGTCACCGAGGTCCAGCCGAGCCGCGTTGAGGACGTCTCCATGGAGCATCCCACGCCGTCCAAACTCCACGCGTGCGGCCGACATCTTGCTCATGCGTTCGAGACAGCGCGTCATCTGATCAATGGGACCATTGCGGCTGGAGCGTCGCCAGGTCTCCTTGACAGCACCGATGTGCTTCGACTCGGTGATTGATGAGCACAGCCCATTGGGTGAACCGAACTTCTCGATCCCGGGTGCATAATGCACTAGTGCATGCTGCCTGGGCAGAGAGAAGCCATCTGGGCGCACTCCTGTCTCTAGGAAGACAGTGCGGAGCTCGTGGAAGGTCTCGAGGGCGCCGTTGAGGGCCTGTAAGGAATATGTGTCGTGCTCCGAGCGACGCGCGATGTAACAGAAGTCGAGCAGTGCTGCGACGCACTGCACCATCTTGTCGGGGACAAGACCAGCAATCGCTCCAAGATAGACCTGTCGACGGGGTGCCGGCTCGCATCAGGCGAAGTCAGATGTTGTGGGAGGTTGTACTGACCTTCATGAGGGCCTTGGAATCGTCACCTGTCCATTGGGAGTAGTTGCGACCATGTGGGAACCGGCGTAAGCCGGGAAAGGGCGCTGCTGCGGCCACTCTGAGAAAAGGTCAGACGCATCCACCTCAAGCCCAATAAGGACGTACCGGCGGTCGATTTCATCAAGTATCACCTCCGCTTCCTGTTCCGTGCCCGATGATAGATACACGTAATGTATCACCCACTCGACGAGATGATCCTTGAAAGTTCCTTTGATGAGCTGGTGAAGCAGGTCGGGGCTGAGCAAGTCGTGAATGTCCGCCCGCGGAAAGAAGTTTGTGAACGGCTGGAAGGATGTGTGAGCAAAACAGATACTCATCGAGCGGGGCGGAGTCTGAGCACTTACCTCCACATCAGCATTGATGCCGAAGACATCCCATGCAACTGCAGGGCTAAAGGCCTCTATGACCGTGTCTGTATGAGCTCGAAACCGTGCCGGACCTGCGTGCTCGAGGTCGTCAGGAAATGCACGGCATCTGAGGAGTATGGGTCAATGATGATCACACCGAGACGAAGAGAGACACAACGTACTTCGGGCACCATCCCTGCACGATGCCAGAGAGGCAAACCTGTTCAGGATAGTCGGCGATGAATGGACCAAGTTCGAATATGGCTCGGCGATAGTGTCCATCCGGGCAGAGCATGACATGTGGCGTGAGCATCGCCGGGCGCAGCGGGCTCAGTACTTGCGCGAGAGCTTTGTGGTAAAGCTCCTTGACGAACTTGCGCCATTCGTCTGTGGACTTCGTTCGGCCAACTAGAAGAGTATCATGTCCGTCGGGTGATTGAGATACTACAGAGCATAGTGACGTACCGTACGCTTTGGGATAGCCAAGAAGGCAATCGGCACGACCGCATCACGATGTGCGCGTCGCATGTCGTTCGCAATGTTGCCTAAGGACATGTAGACTGGGTGGAATTCTTGATGCCCGGTGGCGACCGATACCGTGGTCTTGTCTGCACCAAGGATCACCGGCGTGAGCATAGCGCCGTGGTAGGCAGCATCGGCACCGAGCGTATCCTGACCGCTGAATGAGACGACTCCTGTGCAGCTAGAATTGAAGGAACATACCGCTTTCTTGTTCGCCCATGTCCCGGACATCAAATTGCAGAACCGGCGACAAGTGTCGTTCTCAGTGAGCTCCTCGAAAGGAGTGTAGTCCCAGCTGCATGCAAAGTCCGAGCTGGCAGCCATTTGCTCTGCGACGGCCAGCGGGTCTCGCGTGTGGACGGTGTAGGTCTTCAGTTTCCACTCCGGGGTATCAGGAGTGATCGGGCCTGTGTATCGGAGGTGGAAGGAGTTGAAAGGGATGTTACCGTAAGGAATCGCGTCGATGGTCCCTGTCATGTCGTCGGCGGTGTTGTAGAACGCGACTGCATCGGGGTCTCCGGTCTCCTTGACCTTCTGGGCGGCCAGATTCGCCAGGAGCTGGTTGACCTCGCCCTTGGAGGTCTGGACTTTTTCGTAGTGCCATTCTGTGAATTCAAACTGGTTGCGGTCATCAAACGGCCACCAGTTAGGGGCGTTCTCTCGCGGAGGCGGAGGGGCATCTTCTGCGATGAAATTGCCTTCGGGGTCGCACTTCCGCGCTGAGAGAATAATAAGCAAAGAATTGCATCACAAGGGCAGCGGACGCACCGCTGAGCAGCCCGTGTGGGACGATCCGCGAGGGCAGGGGAGGTGGGATTGGGAATCGGTGAACCGCATAGTTGTGCTCGTCGTACCCGCGGTCGGTCGTGAATGTGCGCTGACACAGGTTGCAGCTGCGCGCCATGATTTTCTGGGGAAATCGAAAGCGGCCGTGGTGTATCGGGAGAGTTGGCACGCAACTTGAAGGAACAGCGTAGCGTAGAGAAGGAAGGGCGTCGAAGAGAAGGCTGGGCGGCTCCGTGCGAGACTTGTGCATCGCAGCTGCACGGGCATCAATTCGGCCGCACACTTTGCTTCCACACCACGCCGATGGCTGTTACGACGCGCAAAAAACGAACTCACAGTACGGCAGGGGCGCCGACCCCCGAGGAAGACGAGTCCGAGGTTCCGCAAGGTGAATAGCCATATCAATTTTTAGTTATATTGTAACAACGGTACTTTGACGACACATTGCTCGACGACACCATGGCATGTCGTCGAACAACTGTTAAACCTGCATCAGTCTCAGAATTTTATGGCTGATATCCTCCTTACAGACTCACCTCAGACTCAACTCGACCTGCCGCCCAACAAAAAGTCGCGAGCTGGGCCCCTCCAGAAACCCGCGGAAGCGGTCCCTGCCTCAACTCAGGAGGATGCTGTCGAGGCATGCCAGCGATACAACACGCGGTATCGTGGGGAGCGACGCCCTGGGCTCCATGTCGGGCTCAACTGGGAGGAAGAACGCCGTCAGCAAGCAAAGGAAGCAGAGGTGAAGACTCAGAAGAAAGTTCAGCAAGACAAGAAAGCCACCGACAAGAGGCTCAGGCTTCGGCGTGAAGAGGATGGCATCCTGCAGCTTGCGAGGATAGAACAAGAGCACGAAGAGGAGGAGCGAGCCGACAGAGCGTACCTCAAGGCAACCATTGCGCCCGGCTATCAGGCCCGGCTGTCTATGGCAGGTGCTACCCAGGACATGGACTCCGACATGCTTAGCGACACCCGATCCCCCAGCGAGTACGAAGACGAGGAGGGAGAGGAGGATGAGCAAGATGATGAAGACGAGGAGGACACCGGCGATGAGCAGACGGCGACCCCGAAGGCCAAGAAACCCTTCAGCCCTGTCAAAAAGGTACGCATTAGATCTTGGACCGTGAGCGCAGTGGGGGCACAGAAGCAGTAGACTCACCTCCAGCCTCAGAAGGCGAAGACTGCCCGCGAGCGAGTGGACGAGAAACGCAAGAGCTTTCTCGGGCGCATTGCCAACGCGCGTCAGGGCAACGCCGCCCACGCACGCATCACTGCGCGTCTCACCTCTCCTGCGTACGCCTAAGTTCATACCTCTTGCTTCCCTCCCCCTCTCACGCAGCACACACCTCACAGCCCGCAACCTGCCAGTGCCCCTCAGACCACCGCGGACGATGTATTCGGAGGCTTCAATCCCGAATATCGTAAGCAGATAAATTCCCGCCGCGAGCAACAAGCGGCTGCTTCTGGTACCCCTCGCCCACGTCCGCATGCGTCGACCCCAGCTACTGCCACAAATCTGTTCCGTGCTGCTCCTCTGCCCACAACGCCACTCACGCCTAGACCGTCTCGCACGACCGCGGACATCGTCAGTCACACTCCTGTCCAGCACCGCGAAGATGTCGACATGTCAGCTCTCCCAGTGACAGCCATCTCCCACGCCGTCGCCGTGCGCTCGATGAATATCCCACTGCTCTCCCCAAACCCTCGCACTCTCCCTGTCGCCGCACGTTCTACAGCTCCCGCGCACGACGAGAACGACAGTGCGAATGCACAGCCGCTGGGGGGGCTTGCAGATCAAGATGTCACTGTCTCGAAGGGTGTCATCAAGGGGCGTCAGAGAGGACGCTTGCCCGAGGTGAGTCTGCAGTATCGCCGTGCCGCATTGTGTTCTATCCCCGACGTTATTCCCCAGATGGTGAGTGTGAGCTTCGACGACCAAATGCCAACCCCCAAGCCGAAGGCGAGGTCGCAGTCATCCCGCACCCCGAAGAACCAGGTGCCACTGTCCTCCTCGCTCTCTGCAGACAATCTAGAAGGGTGGTTGCACGACCTGCTGCGCGACGCGTTGGTCCCCACCGCAGTAGACCTCCTCGGATCGCGTCACGATCCGTGGACGCACGAACCTCCAGTTCCGGCAGGCTCCCATCCAGACACACCCGCGCCGCTCGGTATTCTGGAGCTCCTGCAAATGCTCATCACGGAACTCCGTCCCACGCGCAACTGCACCATCACGCCTGCGGACCGCATTGTCTCTGTGGTATGTTCTCTCATCCGCGCTGCTCGCGCGTTCATCGGCTGATGCTTGATTTAGGCGAATCAGCGCCTGCGTAACTGGCGTCGTGCCTTCTTCGAGCGCGCGCAGAACGTAGTCAAGGCCGCATACAAGGAGTTCGTCAAAGCGAACCCCAACCTCAGTAGGAACGATATCAAAAACTGGGTGGAAGACGCGTTAGACCTCAAGCGCGGGGCGGCGTGGTGGAGGGATTTGCCGGGTCCTGAGGTGCGTCTCAACAGTCAGCACGATCACTGGTGAATCCTGCTGACACAAACACTTGGATCACAGCGGCGCAAGCCCGAGGGAAAGCTCATGTCCCCATATCTGCTCAAGGTCTTCTCGCCGCACTTCAAGCACATCTCAAACTCATATCTACAGGAGAGCAAGCCGCCAGTGGGTGCGCTGAGCCTTGCATGTGCTGCGGTATGTGGCATATTGATCTACGTCGATGTGTGGTCTCACTCTCCTCAAAACTACGTCCAGCTCGAACGCGCTGATACGCCAAGGGGCGAAATGAGCGGCTAACACCACACAAATCTCCAGCCAAGGACTGTATGCACGTATTTTATATGCGAGGAGGGAAGCGGCTCCTAACCAACCCTAACTGAACGGAGATCTATGTCCAGGAGAGCTACGTACGACTCCCGAATGATAGGAGCGTCCGGAAAGGGGCGCGGAAACCACGGAGGCGAATGGAGGGAACGGCACGGAGATGGGACGGTAGGGAGGACTCAACGGTGCCTGCCCGGACGGCGAGGAGACTTCCGACGCACGGACGCGACGGGTGC
>ML211740.1:0-13230 GCA_004369055.1 Polyporus arcularius HHB13444
GAAGCCGTCGTCAATCATGTTAGAAATTTGATTCTCCTAGCCATACATTCATAAGTATCACGCTATGAACTCGATATATATCAGCTGAAGAGCTCACCTTCTCGGCCTCAGTCACCCGTCTTCGTTTCTGCCGGTTCTCATTCTCCTCCCCTAGCTGAAACGCCCGTTCTGCCTGCTCGCGAACCGCCTTACACTTCTTTTCATGTCGTTTCAACCATTGTTCGCTGACGAACGGGTGTTTGCACCCGCTGCACTCCCAGTCCGAGTACTTCCGCTTGCCGCTGAAGCCGAGCATGCCAGTGCTGAGGGCGTGTTCGACCTTTATCCCACCGGCAGACAGTAATATACGCTAGAGATACAAGTCAGTACGCATTTCATGAGTCTTAAACGGTGAAACGAGACGTACGGAGGCCCCTTTGATGTCCTTCCCCTCCCGAGGATACAGGCGCTTGTAGGACGCGTCCGAGTCGTCGTGGTCGAAGGACACTCTTGCTGATTCCGACATGGAGCCACTGCGCTGGCACCATAGACCACGAATACGTCATGTGTTTGATATAAGATCCTATACTAGTTACATGCCGTTGCAAGGCAACCGTCAGTGTGTGGAGGAGGTGGGAGCATGGTGGAAGCGAGCGTCAGGCTGTGCTAGTGCGGAGGCGCATTACAAGCGCTTACAGGGCCTACGACATCCGCCACAAATCTGGTAAGGAGTGCCCGCCTATGGCAGTCCCAGGAGGTTTTGCTGATGGAATTGATCGAAATGGTACAGTAATATGTCAACAGTAAACTGGTGTGGCATGGACTTAAAGAATCTGTGTTTCCCCATGTTCCCTTCCGAGCTTCAGCAGCGTTTCAGCAGCGTTTAAGCAATTCCTCTCCGGCAGACTGTCCTAGTGAGTCTGTATGTCCGCTACTAAGTAGGTCAGTACACTGACTCTCACACCGTCTCCGCCAGGATTTGCCGCCCGGTCAGTCCGCGTCTGGTTCAACTTCAAGTTCGGCTCAGAGACGCTCAGATCGACTCGCAGCCGACCCGGCGCCACTCGTGACCAATCAGGCAGTCACCGCCATGGTGGGGCGGCCCCGCAGCGCAGCGGCGGTGCGCCACGACGATCGGAGTCGGCTTTGCCAAAACTTCATCCTGCTGACTAACGCCATCGGAGTAACACTCCCGGCCAGCTTCAGAACTTGAGTAACCAAATTCAAACACTGTTGTTCAGCAACTTGAAGCTTGAGGTACATAGGCACATTTGAATCGTGCTCATACTAACACGATCTCACTCGTGCATGCAGGACACCAGAACTTCTAGGGCGGGTAAGAAACGCATCACGTAGACGGAGATCGTGCCGAGCGCCGTCTCGGGCTTTCTCGGCGGCACAAGAATAAGTGAGTCGTACCCGTGTTCCGCAGCATCGGACGAAGGGCCCACCGACTGTCGCCACCTGGATGAGTGGTTCGGTGCTCGTCATGTCACACAGCATCGCAGTCAGCTAACTCCACAGCCGGGGACGCAAGTATATAAGGGCGTGTTAGGCGGGTGACGGATGTTTCAACTTCCTCTGCCCCGCAGCATTACTCTTCTTGACTTTGATCCTCAATTCCCGGACAACGAAACACTTACGACTGCCATGATGCACATGCTCGCCTTCGTCTCCGCTACCCTCCTTGTGGGTCACAGTACGTCTCCATATTTCATCTCGTCCTACGTTCGTCTACTGACATTCCCGTGACAGGCGCCGCAAGTCCATATATCAGGGCACCCTTCCTCGGTGGGAGGGACGTATCTTCCTCGACAATAGCGACGGAGTCCACGACATCGGACACCGTTCCCTCATCTTCGTTCAGTACCGACTCTTTCGCCCCAACCAGCACCGTGTCTGTCTCCCCTCCCACATACACAGACAACTCCACGAGCCCCTTCAACGGCAGCGACCCGCTCTTCCCTGCGCCCACGGGCCTCGTCAACTTCACAGACCCCGCAACCCCGGGCGTCATCACGTTCTTGACGGAAATCCCCGTTACGAACATCATCGAGGTCTCGACGGAGATCCCTCTGTCGACCGCGCTGGTGGTTTCTGGGAGCAGCATAACAGCCCTTCCGGTGAACTTCACTACGACGCACACGGTCCTTGTCCCGTACGCGACCGTAGTCACAGTCTCGGACAACGCGACCGCTTCGTCGGTGCCGACGACCTCTGACTCGGCGTTCCCCACGTCGACGGCTGGCGCGAGCCAGAGCACGGACAGCTCGTTCTCCATCCTCTCCACCACTACTGCGTCAGCCTCTGAGCCAACGACGCTCCTCTCTTCTGCCGCTCCCACTACCACTTTCGGGAGCGCGTAGGCTGTAGGACGGTGCCCGGGCCCTCGGCCGCTCCTTGGACAATGTTGTATCTATACATAGCGGACGCTCTTTGTATCTTACCTGTGGACATATATCATAGACGTTGTCGCTGGAAGTATCATACTGTGTGCTTAGCCAGTGCTTAGTTGTCTGCCTCTGCCGCCTCGAGGGCGCAGAAGGTCAGTACAAGGTCAGTAACCTCCGTGGATGCCTCGGGCCGAAGGGACCGGGCGCTATACGCACGGCGCCCTCGTCATCGAGATTACATCGAGTTGTCCTCGTCGCGCACTTCGTTTTCTATCTGTCTGTCCATTCGCGAGAGGGACGCGCATTGTTAATACTGCTATGTCACTGTCCAACATGACCACTTTTTTAAAGACCAAGGAACGACTTAGGTGCGCTCTTGGCGGGAGGCTTTCGGCGAGTAATTCTTCACTAGATCTAGCGGCCGACCGCATAATGCAGCGTAGACGAGGTACGAAGATGACATGGGAGGACGCCGACGGTGCATGGACATGATCAGTGAGTTTCAGGTGTCCTAGAGTTCCTGCGAGTCTACTGAGGAATGCGCTTGCGTCGCGCAGGCGTGCTTTCAGGCTTCGATGCATTGTGATATAATTCATGCAGATGCAGAGACATATGAGACGTATGATTGTTCGAACGTTCACATCTGAGGTGTGTATTCCTGCCTTCTATGATCCCATTGGCGTATCACCTCACTTGGAGTGGCATACAGAGTCACGCCAAGACCCCTTTCTCGTGCCTCTTCAATTCTCGTGTTGTCCTCAGATGCTCTCCTCGCTCCTCCCGCAATGAGGCTGCCACCGCTAGGCTTGGTAACTCGATCTCGCAGCTCCATACGGCTGAGCATGCCCGTCTTCTCGAATCTCACATGCCGATCGGTGGAGCCATACCGCGGCCGAGCGCCACGACGCTCGGCGCAAGTAGGATCTCGTTGAACTTCACCGAAGCTTCGTTCTATTAGCTGACTACTAACGCGCGTGCTCATTCGGTATAGGGATTGTCGCTCCGAGAACGTCATTCTCGTCGGACATTTTTGAGAATGGAGAGGTAGCCGGGCTCATACCCAGCGCACTTGGTATGACGAGGGGCAGATGTACCAGTCGACCACAGCGCCGCGCTGCATGACGAGTCCCACGTTGTCTTCAAACATCAGGCAGGCAGGCCCAACGTTCGCTGCGGTGCGCTGACTGGGAGCCTCTCGGCGGTGCAAGTGAAAACTAGTGCAAGTGCGATCGCCCCGGCGAGGCTGCGCAAGGGCTCCATCGACCGTTCTCGCCATCTGGGCGGGTGTCATGCATACTAGCATGACAGTCAGCTTACTCCTCATCGTTGTTCCGTGAACTCGTACATAAGTCAGAGAGCTTGCCGCTGCCCCTCAGCTTGACAGGATCTACCACACCACACTCTTCTCCTTCCTCGCACGACTAGCATGATGCACATGCTTCACTTTGTCTCGGCTGCCGTTCTCATCGGACACAGTACGTCTTTACAGCTCTCTTCTCCTTCCGTCTGCTAAGGGCTTGTGACAGGCGCTGCAACCCCATTCAACTCCGGGTGGCACTCGTCAGCATGGGGAACGTCCTCGCAGAGCGGTACTCTCCCCCATAGCTCCTTGACGCCGAACAGCACGACCACCGCATCCGAGGGCATCGACCCCTTCTTCCCTATCCCGACGGGGCTCGTCAACTTCACTGACCCCGCGACTCCGGGCGTCACCACGTTCTTGACTGCCATCCCTGTCACGGACATCGTCGAGGTCTCGACGGACATTCCGCTCTCCACACCCCTGTCCGTCTCTGGGAGTGAAGTCACCGCACTCCCGGTGACGTTCAGCACCACGTTCACGGCCTTGGTTCCGTTCCTGACCGTTGTCACTGTCGACGCGGGCAGCACGACGACTCCGCCCCTGTCGCCGTCGTCGACGACCTCCTCGGATTCGACGTTCAGCACTGTCGAGAGCTCGAGCTCTGACAGTTCGGTCTCTATCTCAACGACCACTACGTCCGTCTCTGAGTCGACAACGGTTGATTCCACGGTCACTTCCACAACCACCACTGCAAGCGCGTAAGTGAGATAGCGCGGCGACATCCTGTACAATTGTATTTGTAGGACATGCTTGATGTATCATGATGTATCATAATCGTAGCAGAATACAGAGTGCCTGGCTTCCTGACGGTTGGTAGCCTCGTGGCTGCTTCGGGCCGAAGGGTCCGTACGACGGGCGCTCTCTGCGACTCATCGTCGACTTGTCCCTCGTCGTCGTCGACCATCTACCTACTGCTGGCGTGCTCGATGTGCAGCCTTACCATCCTAGTACCCGTCTATCATCACTTGCTTTTCGAAGGACGATGTGCCCCGAGCTCCTCGCTATAGCGATCACTTCAGAAGACCCGAAGCCTAGAGCTGAGAGAAGGCCTGAGCCGCCGCCATGCATGAGCTCGTCGCACGTTCGGAATCCATTTGAATCTCCAGGATACGGGATAGTCGGAGGAGGAGGGCGCGACTGGAGGATGGTTCAAGCGGGAGTACTCTACATGTCTGGTGAGTATCGGTTGTCCTCGAACTGTCGAAACGATCCTCATCTCTTGAGCGCAGGCCCCACACCCCCGGATATACTTCGTGTGAACGCGGACATAGAAGACGTTCGTTAGGTGTGTGCTTCTAGCTGGTATGAGTCCCGTAGTCGTCCGGAGTAAGGAGCGTACGCTTGGCAATGGGAATGTCGCAAGAAAAGTCCAGACCTTCCTTGCTTGTGTTCTCCATCGCTCGAAAGCCAAGTCCACCGTCACCGCCGCTCTGGAGTAATGAGGGAGTCGTCACGGCTTCGGCCTGTTGAATTACGCACTGGAGCGATAGTTCTTGATAGCACGAGTCCGCATCTCGTGAGCTTCTCCGTGCTGGACCCTGGTGCAGTACCGTCCTCATTCTCTCAATTCAGATCATCTTGTGCAGCAAACAAGCACGGGATTAGGCTGTACTAGCTTCTTCTATCCCGCCCATGGGGTCACCAGGCGGGACCGTCGTGTCCAGCATATAGAGATATCCGAAGATGATCCCATTCAATTGAGCACGACGACGTGTATTCACTTGGCCGATCTGTCCAGAGCTTCCATCCGCCTCCCAGGCCTTCCAAGAGCAGATGCAAAGAAAAGGCAAGAACCGAGGTGCTTCCTTCGTGTTTTTTGCCAAGTGTAGCTGTTGGCTAGGACATGTCATCCCCCCCGTCGCGGCTTCCCTAGCCCGGACATCGCTGGTACGGACCTCCTTTTGGCGGCGTGCTCATGCGTTCATGCTGACCATGGACCCCCTCTACCCCTCCATGCATGGAATGGCTGTAGATCCGACAGGGCGACTCTTGAGTATATATGTTCAAACATCCTTCGCTCAATGACCCGCCGGGCCAATCCATCCCATTCACAGTCCGACACTGCTCCATTCAACAACCCATGAAGCTCCTTTCCGGCTTTGTTTTAGCCGCTATCATGGTCGTCCGCGGTGCGCTGGCTTGTGCGCGCAACTATCGGCGTCGCTGTCACTGACCCTGGTCTATAGTCACGGCACTCCCGGCCAATGCACCTCAACCGAACTACGACACGACCATCACAACGAATATCGGGGGCCATTTCACCACCATCACCGCCACCATCGACCCCCCTACCTGGCCATGGCCTCCGGTCAGCCAGCCCACCAGCACGCCCGCGGTCGTGACTCCGCACCAAGATTGGGTCACGACGCTCACCACGTCCTCAGCGGGGCACGCGACGACGCTCACCATCACGTACGACTCGCCCATCCCCACGTATATCACAACGACCATCGACGGGCATGCAACCACGCTGACGTCGACGATCAGCCTGCTCCCGCCCTTTTCCTGGGGCCTCTCCACCATCGTGACGACGATTGACGGTCAAGTCACGACCGTGGTCGAGGCCATCGACCCGCCTGTGACCACGCCTGCGGGCGAGTCGCCGGGCACGGCCGTGTCGTCGCCGTCTGGGTCTCAGTCGGACGCGGGCACGACGACGTGCATAACGTGGATCTCTCCTGCGCAGCCGACCTCGTTCACTGACGCTGATCCATATCCGACCGACAACTAGGAGGAATGGCAGAGCTCGCGGCGTAAGATGAGCCTGAGGGTATGCGGGAGTCCAGACGAGGCGGTAACATGGACGCAGAGGTTATACCGAATGGGTAAAGATACTTCCTGAATCGCTGTGTTGCACTGGCATCACGGTCATCGTCTTCTTATACTGTTCTATGCCAATTTTAAGTATGCCTCATCTTCAGTAAAGCAGCAGCGACTCCGAGACTGTCGGATGTGGATGCTCAGATCAGATCAGAACGGGAAGCGACATCTTGTGTGAACACACGTGTAGGTACGCGTTCCCGGTTGCGCCATCGCCGCTTGGGAACGGAGGCAGTTTGCTACTTGCAACCTCCTCGCAACCTCGTCTTCAGGCTGACGCTCTTGACTCACGTTATACCAAAGTTCTTCTTACTTCACACCTCCAAAGAGATCAGTACGTCTGAACTCCTCTCCGCATCTGTGCTTCTTCTGATTCTCTCAACCTAGTGTGCACAATGCGCGGTAAGCAGAACGGTGCAGCTGCCCACTGATCGCCAGGCTGAGGCATGGCACGGTATGTGTGTAGTCATGTCGAGGATCAGGGCCGCTCGCAACCGAACATGATGCCATTCAACGAGTCTATTCGATATACTGTACGACTTTTGTTCGCTTGGCAGGCGCGTACACATCCATCTGCGCCTCTTTCGTCTTTCCAGGCAACGATCTCGTACATGGACAGATGGCGAGGCCGTGCCAAGTCCTCTGCTGATTTCTGCAGCGGTATGGTCCCTGTTCGTGCGAGCGCCTGACAGAGATTCGTGTCCACGCTGATTATGCCGCCGTATTAGCGCACATGGTGCGTCGATCCAGCAAGCGAAGGCTGCAGATATAAAGCTCGTGCCGCACGACCTCAATCCACACTTGCGGCCTCTCCAAGACTCTGCATCGAGATGAAGACTGCCACAAGCAAGCTGATTTTGGTCGCCGGCGTGTTCATCGCTCAGGGTACGCAGCATTGACTCTCTCTTTCAAAGACTGCACGCGGCTGACCATCTTTACTCCAGCGATGGCCATTCCCGCCAACGCAGTACCTCGCCCAGAGTACGCGACGACGATCACGACCGTCATCGCCGGGCACCCGACGACAATCACTGCGACCATCGACCCCTTCCCCACTGGCTCGCCCGCCGTCGTGACCCTGCACGCGGACTACGTGACCACTGAAACGGTCACCGTTGGGGGCCACCCGACCACGCTCACTCTCACGGTCGACGCCCCCATTATCGAGACCATCACGACGACCATCGGCGGGAAGCCGACCACGCTTACGACGACCATCTTCCCCTTCGGTGCACCTACGCCCCTCCCGTGATACTGCCTGCACAAGTAGCCCCCACGGGTCGTAGAGTTGCGGCAGTCAGAGGAGTCAGGACCGTGTTGTTGCGTCGCGAGCGGGTAGCCCGAGGAGCCATATGATGATACGGAAAGAGATGTACCAGTCCTGTATGCCCTTGACCATCCCAATATGCCCCTCGCAGCATGGCATTCCATGCAACTATCTCTCGCTCAGTGCGACAATAAGTAATCAGGCGGGCATAAGTCCGTGCAGTAAGTAGTACGAGGTAAGTAACACGGACTACTTAAGTACGTAGGTATCTAACAAGCGCCCGATACTCGGGCCGATGTGCCGTAGACCTGGAAGCCTCGCGAACGGTCGAGCGCTTCCTCCCCTTTCGCTGCTCCGCCCGCAGATATAACAAGATGAGGACGACGTTCTCCTCCTCAATACGTTCATCTTGATATCTGTCCGAATTTTGGTCTTCGATTAACCCGCATACCCGCACACCCGCACCGACGGACTCGATGAGCTCTCAGACTCAGGAACCCGAGTATACTGCGCCTCTTGCGCTTCCACCACCGCCGCCGGAAGGAGAGGTGGAACAGATCACCGTGAACGGATCGCAGACGTTCAAGTTCGACAAGCTTGGACCGGTCGTCGTGAACAGCGATGGGGTGAGTCTGAGCTCTATCGAGCGGGAGCATGGGGGACGCTGACACCGGAATACAGACGCTTTCGCGCATCGCGAACTGGGAGAACATGGTTCCGATCGAGAGAGAGCGTGTGCTGAAGCTACTCGTAGCGCGTAATAAGTGAGTCTCCGTACTGGACGTGTGTGGATTGGGCGTGATGCTGACGATGTGTGTGCAGAGTTCGGTTAGCCAACCAGGAGAAGGCGCAGGGCAACGCCGATACGGAGGACAAACTCTCGATATCCAAGTCATGACCTGCGACGAAACAACCAATCATTACTCGGACTCCGTTCATTGAACATGATAACACGATGTATGTATTAGTACCCAGCCTGGCAATTCACTCTCCCTCAGCCTTCCATGCTCGCCGAGAAACGATCAAGATTCTAATTATACAAGGCCGACGTCTGTAGGTCCCCTCTGTTAATCCTCTAGCATTGATAGGCCATCCGATGTTGGCGGACATCGTCGGTACTGAACGTCAAAATGGACACCGGCTACTCTCGGCTGGCAATGCCCGCGATCCGCTTTAAACTTGCCAGCTCAGCAGTGGGCGTCGTGCTCTGGACTTTGAAAACCTTCATCATCATCATGCAGCCACCACCGCCGCAGTGGTCGCCTGCACATGGAACCTACTCGACAGGCTATATGGTGCCTCCTCCCGTGTGGCCGTGCCCTTTTTGCTGCGTGAACTTCGACAGCGAGTTCGCTTATAGGGAGCACCTCCGGAGGTCGGGACGACACCACGTCTGCCGCGCCTGCAACCTCGACTTCACCACCGCTCCGGGGCTGAAGGAGCATTACGTGCAGAGCCCCCGCCATCCCTATTGTCAGTACTGCAACGGACATTTCCGCACGCAGGTCGCTTTGCACGATCATCATTGCAACACTCTTCGTCATTTCTGGTGTGAGAGCTGCCAGGAGGTATGGTTTAGGCATGATGATGGGCACTCGGTCACTGATTCACGTTGCTGCAGACGTTCCCTAGCGCATCAGCCCTGAAGGAGCACTTCGTGCAGGGCGACCGCCACCTGTGGTGCATTCGTATTGCCAATACTGTAACACGCACCTTCTCTCGCAGGTCGCACTGGACGATCACTACCGTACCGCACCTCGGCACCACTCTACCCGGATCGGACTACCCGGTAAGCACACTATAAGTACATACACGCGATCTATACGTCAAGGCGAGTGATATTTGCCGGGCTGGTTCACGACGCCATTGATGCTGACGAAGTACTGCAATGTTCTATCTCACCAGGTTCTCGGAGACGATATGGAATTGCACGAACATTGTCTGATGAGACACCCGCTGCGATACTGCGCGCGGTGTGGGCGTATGTTCGGCCACACGAGCGCTCCTTGCGCACTTCGGCTCGTGGAGACATCGATGATAAAGAGGCCCCGGACGTCCGCTTGCTGCAACTGTCCGGCGCTTGGGCCCATTTCGACCCAGCGCGGGCCAACCCTCAAGTTCTCTAGGTAGCGGTTGACGAGATTCCACACTTGTCGATAACTTACTCCTTTCTTGGCTCCCTTGTTGCTCTTCTGCTCTCTCATCTGTATGGCTTGCGTTGTTTCTCAGCTTCTGATGTCGCATCGGCGAAACTTTGCAAGTCATGAGTATGGGGGCGTCCCTCACCTCACCCCGAACGTTTTCTTGTTTGGAGGAGCCGTCTTATGAGTCTCGGACGGAGAGCAGAGCGAGGGACTTGATGATACTATACAGTAGGTTCACGCGTTCACATGCACATTTCATCACGGGCGGAACAAGTATGTTTTTCTACTCTTGTGGATTCCCACGCGGCGTTTTTGGGGGTGGCAGAGGCTCCTGGTCGTTGGCATCACTCAATCTGGCTGCCAATACGCTCCCTCCCTTCTAATCTTCGCTCATCCATCTTCATCTGTCGCCAAACATATTGGAATGTCCGAGACAGCTCTGGAGCCCGCTGACAGTGCCAGCGAAGAGAGCGCCCGTGCTGCCTTCTGGGAGCGTGCAAGGCGTCAACGGGAAGCAACGTCTTACTACCACGACATCCAATTGTGCTTCAGCGATGCCACGATAATATTGAAGGCGCAAAGAACCATCTTCAGGGTCTACAAGGGGCCACTAGTTCAGCATTCTCCTGTCTTTAGGGTCATGCTCGACTCGGACCTTCCCCAGCCGCACACAGAACAGGTCGCTTCCCCGGGCACGATTACTGTTGAGCTGCACGATTCCGCATACGACGTTCGCTGCCTGCTGCGGTTGATCATGCCCACCAACCGGCTCCGGTGCATCTTTATGTCACTCACCGTAGGCCCAGTTACTGAACATCGCCCAGGTTAAGCGGCATCAGGGACACTCCTTTCGACGAGGTGTGCGCCTGCCTCCGTATGGCCCACAAGTACCAGATCGACGAGCTTATTGAGCAGTCCCTGCGGTTGTTGCGGAATTGGTACCCAGATACCTCCACGCTTTTCAAGGACCGCAGCAACACGGAGCCGGTGAATCCCGCGAGGGCCATCGCTGTGGTGAACCTGGCTCGCCTCATCGAAGCACCGAGTCTTCTGCCTATGGCGATTGCCGAGTGCTGCACTCTGGGCTCGGAGATCGTCAACGGTTACAAAAGACCAGACGGCACCGCAGAGCACCTCAGCCTCTTCGACATCGGGCTCTGCTTCCAAGCCAAGGACAAACTCGTCGAGGCACGCGTGCACGCTTTCCAGCAACTGTTCGAGTCCCGGGTCCGCCGAGGATGCACCGCGCCAGCCGTCGACACCGCCTATTTCGATTCCTTCTACTTCGATGTCACAGGTGGTGCCGTACCCGGGCTGTACACTCCTAACGTATGGGACTCGTTCGCCGGCTACATGTCCGCTCGTATTCCCGGAGTCTGCGAGGCGTGCAAGCAAGCATTCATAGCAGAGGACTTAGCCCAGCAGCAGCGCATCTTCGATCAATTGCCTACGCTCGTCGGAGTCACTGTCGAAGGTTGGGGGACGCCTCCGAAGCCCCGGTGGCGTCCTTGCAGAAAGTGAGTATAGTCCTGTAGTCTAAAGTTGGCTTCGTACTCAGTCTTAACGTCGGTTGTCGCAGTTTCATGTTCAGGCATAGCTGTGGTAGTCAATGTCGCGGGACGATGGACTCCTAGAAGAGCGTGAGTATCGACGGCTTGATCTTGTGACTTCGCATGCTGAAGGTTGGCCATGTCAGTGTCGTTTCCAGGCAATCATTTCGTTTTGTCGCCTACATGGCGACTACCTGATGTCGCGACAAATCCGCTCCTCGCGCACAGACGTCCATTCCCTCCTCATTCGTACAAAGCAGGGATGGACCTCCATTGCGAGTCCGTCACTGCCCAGCCTGGCTGCGTTCTCCTCAATCAGCGGGCGTCGTCTCCACCATTGTCGAATCATCCTTTTGTGAAATTCCTTGCTCTCGAGCTTCGTGGTCCGTATGGCGTGCGTTGTTTCGCAGCTTGTACGTGCGCATCGTCAAGACTGTGTGTGAAGAGCAACGTTTCAGCTTGCTTCCATCGGACAGGGATTGGCAGAGGACGTACCTGCAAGGAGTGCGACGCCCGCCAGAGGCGTGTTGACTATCCAGAGAGTTCGGATGGAGAGCGCGTATGCACGCGTGACGGCTGCTCGCTGAGCAGCATCCTGCGGGAGATTGAAGTCGCTCTATCACGGTTGCCGCCAGAGCAGACTTACAGCGATGTGTGGGATCTGTCTGACAGTTTGCGCAAGAGCAGACGGGGATGTATCGATCGTCAGGCCAGGGATCGTCGCGACGCGCTTCCGCAGTTCCTGTGAAAAGCAATGCTCTTGAGACAGTCGCATCGTTCGAGACAGCCTGCACGACGTACACTGGATATGACAGCCTGTCCGATCGAGACGCCGACGGTGCCCCCGAAAGCGCGGCTGAGGACGTAGGCTCCCGTGGTCGTCGCCATGTCCTTTGGCGGCATGGCGGCCTGCAGGCCGATGAGCGGTATCTGACGGGTCAATCGTCGGTCAATCGTCTTGCGGTCTCTGAAGTCTCCCGCAGCGCACCTGGAAAAGCGATCCGAGTCCAATGGCAGCGACGAGTGGATACAGAACCTTCTCCGCGCTATGATGGCGTACGGTCAGCTTCATGAGACTCCTGGTCACTTGGGAGAGGGTATGGACGCACGCATTGGCCCTATCGTCCAGCATGATCATGAGGCCCCAGCCGAGGGTGATGAGCACCCACGCGAACCACATAATGGGGCGCCAGTGTCCAGTCCGGGAGACGACTTGGCCGACTACGATGGACGTGGCAGCAGAACCGAGGGAGAATGGCAGCATCCACACGCCGGCACCGGTGGCAGATGCTCCTAGCACCTGGAAGTAGGCAGGCAGGTAGTAGGCCGCCGCGTACAGCCCGACCGACTGGAGGAACATGGTGATGAGGATGATAGCCGTCGTTCGAGTCTACATGATAGCAATGGTTAGTCAGAAAGTGAGAGCTCGGAGGAGATGGTCGGAGGCCGAAGTGGAGAACGCACTCGGAACAGACGAGGTGGAAGAATGGGTGATCTCTTCGTGAGTATCTCGTTCACAGCCGAGGCGGCGAGCATAGAGACCCCGACCGCGAGACATACAATGCACGGAAGGGAAGACCCTACGGATGATAGCATTTGTTCAGGAAAGGGATGGTGCGGACTTGAAAGAAGTTCACTCACAACTGGATTCGCTGAAACTAAAGCCGAGAAGAACGAGGATGACTCCACCGACGATGAGGAAGAGACCGACGAA